>QRFJ01001365.1:139378-167001 GCA_006176705.1 Cocos nucifera
CCAAGCCCGAACCCAGTATTATGAATATGTCTTAGATATGAAATTCTCAATTTTAGACCTAATTGATATTCCATAATCTTAATTTTTAATTAAGTAGGGTTTATAAACAAAATATGCACAATAAATCCTAGGGTTTCAGGATCTAGGGTTTTGCAGAAAGTAAGTTTTGGGTTTCTGATTAAGGACGAACATGCAGCATCCCTACACATCATAAGAACACCCCATCGAATGAAAAGAGAGGGCCTTTAAACCCTTCTTCGTTCTTATGACCGGACGGCCAAGAGGAATGCCTTAATTAGGAACATGCAATACTACAAAATAGTTTTAGATCTATATCATATATCTCATATACAAATCAGATCTAATCATGGCATATTTTGCATACATCTCATGTATCGAATCATGCATATTTTCAGATCTAAATTATCTCATAATAATCTAAAAAATTAGATTTAAATTGATCTAATCAAAATAAATTCTAATCTAGATAATTATGTAGAACTATTCTACAACTAGTCTAGACATGCATCAATCATATCTCATATGATGTTTAAAATTAAATAATTTTTATTTGCTATTTTTTAGATGTTATTATAACCATTATAATATCAAAAAATAATAAATAAATAGATCTAAAATATGATTTAATTAAATTAAATTGAAAACATGCAAGACTATTCTATAGAACTATTCTATTTTAGAACTAGTCATGCATATTTTCTAATCTTAGATCCAAATCATTTAATTTTAATTTTTCTGATTTTAGATCTGATCACATCTCATGTGACATCTAAAATCATTTATTTTCTAATTAAAATAAATTTAAAATCAGATCTAAATACTTTTAGAACCTTGGCTCTGATACCAGTTGAAGGAAAATCCTGATTTCCCGGTCCAGGTTCGTTCAGATCTAATCAGATCAAGAGATATATTTCAAAAAAAAAATTTTTTAATCTAGATCAGATCTAAAATGTTATAGATTTGATTATTATTATTTTGGAAATCAATTAAAATAAAATTTAGATAAATTAAATCAAATTTAATTTACCTTGATATGTAGGTAATCCTATTATCCCGTTGATGATCCTGTATGCAGCAGAAAGGTTCTGGATCTAGCCACGCAAGTGCCTGGCCTCTACCGGTATCCACTCAGGCTAGATCTAGAGATCCTCTTCTTCTCTATCATATCTCCAAAAATTAGATCTAGATCTGATCTGGAGGATCTTCAAAACTCCTTTTGAAGATCAGCAGTCATCCTTTGCAGCAGTGCAGCCTTCTAGCTTTTACTCGCCTTTCTCTCATGTCTGGATTGCACCAACCAAGGTCCAAAACCCTTTTAGGACATGGAGAGGAGAGGGAGAAGGTGGTCTTGGCATGGAGGAAGAGGGGAGAGGCAGCCTTGGGGCGTGGGAGAATTCCTTTCAATCACTTCCAATCACAATCTGGGTTGGGCGTGCAGGGTCTTATTTATAGACTAGCTGTGATCCAACTCCTCTTCTTCCCAACCAATCACAACCCTTTGTGAAATCAGATCTAAATCTGATTGGTGGGAATAGAGTCCCCTTGGATTCTCCTTAGATGGTGCGTCTAAGACCAGTCAAAGTTGGTTCTTAGGAGAACTCTAATTGGAATCCAAAAAGGAGATGGAGTCCCTATCCAACAGGGACTCCTAGGCGCCTCCAACTTGGGCACACGCCAAGGGTGGCGTGCGCCCTCTTCCTTGCCAAGTTCTGGCAGGGGGACAGGCCCCCACCAGCTCTCCAATAGGTGCATGACATGTGGTCAAAAGTCAAAGTATCAATGGTCAATATTTGACCAGTCAAAGGTAGACTTTTGACCAAAGTCAAAGAACAAGAAATGGCAGGTGACCAAAAATGGCAGGTAATGTCTTACAAAATAAGACAACCTTTTCTTGACTTGGACAACCTCCAGTCAGACCATATGAAGGCCTCTGATTGAGCACAAACTCCTTTGGCTCAGTCAGGACAACTATTTATGATAGTAAAAAGAAGAACGTTAGGTTCAATCGAGTGCTAGCACGATTTCCTTGAACCTAATTGAATCTCATTCAGATCAATTGAACTGGATCAGTTCAATTGATGATCACCAGATTCAAACCCTTATTTGTGTGACCCAGTTAGGTTCAGTTCTGTATGGTAATGGGATATGTCATGATCTCTATCATCGACATCATCGAAACTCCTTTCGATGGATCAGAACTCTTCTGATTCGAACAGCTAGAATGATCGATCATCTAAATCATTCTAATTGCTCCCAAAATCCACCAGTGACACCTAGCAGTATATGGTGGCAACCCATCAGAGCTGAATGCGAACCTCTTGGTGCAGCTACCTATGTGATTAAGTTCTTCTATCTTGAGCCCCGATCAGATTAGGGTTAAGGTGAACTCGTCAAACCCTAGTTTCTATCATATGATGTAATCATTCGATTCAAGTCCAATGTGAAAATCTAAATAGAAACTCTTTCTATTATTTCACTCTGCCATGGCCATGGGCTTCTGGACTTGATTCTCATGATCATCATAGGGCTGCTCCTCTACCACCGAGGTAGATAGATTCCATCTTGATGCTATCCAGTTCCTACAATGAACATGCTATAGCCAACATACACCTCAGGGTTCCATATGGCTAGGAGATCGAGTAATGGTGTAGTCAAACTATAACACCCTCAAGGTGAACTACCGATGCACCTCAGGTCAAAGAACCAGACACACTACTACAGCATCAAGTCAGTCATTGACGAGAAGGTAGACTCCCTAATGACTACTCGAGATGGTCACGCTCAGTGCCCTTGTTCTCTAACGAGTACCTATACTCTCGCTCCGATGTCTCCACACCGTAGACTCAAGACTCATCTACTAAAGAGAAGCGATTGTACACCAACCTTCCGGATCAATCACCATCCTCGTGATGATCCTATGGTCGGGAGCATTTTATGAGTTAATAATGATTATTCATGTCTTAAATTTTCAACTCTTGAAAATATGAATTATCATTACCATTAACTCAAAGGATGTATCACAAACACTAAATACACATATGTGATAGAAAATAATCCATTTTATTGATTTTAGTCAAAATTATAATTTTGCCCCTAGAAGTGTATTACAAGTGTTAGCCAATTCTGGCTTCTAGGGCACATATATCTAACACCTCCCACCTTACCAGCCCGTCCATCCACTGAATAGAGAGCGTCTCTGGAAAAATGGATTGACGAAGACAATAAGGCCAGATACTACATGTTGGGCTCGATGTCTGATGAGCTCCAGCGCCAACATGAAGATATCGGGACTGCTCGCCAAATGTTGGCTCACCTGCAGGAGATGTTTGGTGAACAGAGTCGCGCAGCCAAATATCAAGTCACGAAACGACTTTTTAAGGCTAAGATGCGTGATGGGCAGTCAGTCCAAGATCACTGTCTGACAATGATCAAAGGACATGGAAGAGCTTGAAAAGCTCAGTGTGAAGTTGGACTTGGACTTGCAGAACGATATTATTCTGCAATCCTTGACTGATGCATATGGGCAATTCATCATGAATTACCACATGCATAAACTTCAGAATTCCTTGGCCGAGTTGATGAATATGCTGGTTACCGCTGAGCTTTCTATGAAAGGTTCTAAAGGCTCAGTTCTTGCTATGGAACGGACTTCTTCCAAAAGAAAGTCTTATGGAAAGAAAAAGAAGTCTGTGAAAAAGCAAAAGGTAGAAGGATCAAAGAAGAAGAAGGCAGAACCGAAGAAGAAGGTCGATGGCAAAGGAAAGTGTTTCCATTGCAACAGCGACGGCCATTGGAAGCGGAACTGCCCTACTTACCTGGCCACCCTGAAAGAACAAGAAGGAAGGTCCTTCTGGAGGTATGCTCGTTATTGAGTCTAACCTTACGGTTTCTTCTGCATCCAGTTGGGTGCTTGACTCTGGATTCTAGTGCTCACCTATGCACTTCTATGCAGGGTCTTGAGGATAGCAGGAGGCTGAGAGGATGGAGACATGATCCTACGATTCGTCGGTAATGGAGCAAGAGTTGCTGCAGTAGCCGTGGGAACATACCCTCTTCGATTACCATCTGGTTTAGACTTAGTTTTGAAAGACTGTTATTTATGTGCCTGCAGCTAGCAGGAATTTGATTTCTGTTTCATGCTTAGCACAAGAAGGTTATGTGATCACCTTCTTTAAGGACCATTGTAACATTCTTTATGAAAGAAATAAAATTGCAAATGGTTTCCTTATTAATGGTCTTTATCAGCTACATATTGATGTACCTGTTCTAACTATCGAGCAAAACGTGAATGCCAAACGACCTAGGGATAGTCCAAACGACAGATATCTATGGCACCTGAGATTAGGTCATATAGCAGAAGATAGGATCAACAAATTGGAGAAAAATGGGCTATTGAGTCCATTGACTTCCGAGTCATATCCAACTTGTGAATCTTGTCTTCAAGGCAAAATGACTAAACTCCCTTTTGTTGGACATGGGGAGAGGGCCACAGATCTCCTTGCCCTAGTACATACTGATGTGTGCGGCCCATTTGATGTGCCGGCTAGAGGCAATTTTGTCTACTTCATTACCTTTACCGATGATCTGTCTAGGTATGGATATGTGTATCTTATGAGACACAAGTCTGAAGCTTTTGAAAAGTTCAAAGAATTTAGACATGAAGTAGAAAAACAAACTGGAAAACCCATTAAGGTTCTTCGATCAGATCGAGGAGGTGAATACCTTAGCCGGGAATTCCTAGACTATCTTAAGGAAAATGGCATAGTCTCTCAATGGACTCCACCAGGAACACCTCAACTCAACGGGGTTTCAGAACGGAGAAATCGGACTCCTATTGGATATGGTTCGATCCATGATGAGCTTCACAGACCTCCCAGATTTTCTTTGGGGACATTCATTATTAACTTCAATCTATTTACTGAATAGGGTTCCCTCTAAAACCGTTCCTACCACACCGTATGAGATATGGCACGGTAAGAAACCAAGTCTGAGTCATCTCAGAATTTGGGGTTGTCCGGCTCATGTCAAAAGACAACAAGCGGACAAGTTAGAGTTTAGGTCCTTTAGAGCTCGATTCATAGGATATCCTAAAGAGTCATTAGGATACTATTTCTACATTCCTGAAGACCACAATGTGATTGTGAGTCGACATGCCATATTTCTTGAAAAATAGTTTATTCAAGATAGTGGCATTGGAAAGCAGATTAAGCTTGATGAGAAAGTCTCACAAGCAGAAAGAGCTAAGGACCAAGTGGAACCAAATCAGGTTGAGCCAATAAGAACACTACCTCCTCCACCTCGTAGATCGGAAAGAGTTTCCCGTCCCCCTGAAAGATACTTAGGTATTATTTCAGAGGATGTAGAGGAAATGTTCCTCATAGGTAATGGTGCTTCATGGTGATGATCCCAAAACCTACAACGAGGCGATATCAGATATCGACTCCGAGAAATGGCTTGAGGCAATGAAGTCAGAGATCGACTCGATGCACTCAAACCAAGTCTGGACCTTGGTAGATCCACCAGAAGGTATAGTACCTATTGGGTGTAAATGGATCTTCAAGAGAAAGATTGGTGCAGATGGGAATGTGGAGACATTCAAGGCTAGACTAGTGGCAAAAGGTTATAGTCAACGTGAAGGCATTGACTATCAGGATACCTTTTCCCCAGTGGCTATGCTAAAATCCATCCGCACATTGCTTGCTGTTGCAGCCTATTTCGATTATGAAATATGGCAAATGGACGTGAAAACGGCATTCCTAAATGGATATCTTGAGGAAGATATCTATATGGAACAGCCACTAGGTTTCACATCCAGTGATACTGATCACAAGGTTTGCAAGCTGCAAAGGTCCATATATGGACTTAAGCAAGCATCTCGGAGCTGGAACACTCGTTTCAATGATGTGATCAAAACAGTTTGGTTTCATCAAAAACGAAGAGGAACCATGTGTTTTCAAAAGGGTCAGTGGGAGCGCTGTTGTCTTCCTCGTATTGTACGTGGATGACATCCTCCTTATTGGGAATGATATTCCCATGTTGACATCAGTCAAGATGTGGTTGTCTAAGGAATTCTCCATGAAAGACCTAGGTGAAGCATCCTTTATTCTAGGAATTAAGGTCTATAGGGATAGACCGAATAGGATGCTAGGACTTTCACAGAAGATGTACATAGAGGAAGTACTAAAGAGGTTTAGTATGGAAAACTCTAAGAGGGGATTAATACCCTTCAGACATGGTATTCATCTTTCCAAGAAGATGTGCCCCAGCACACCTGAGGAAATAGAACGCATGAGCAAGATCCCTTATGCTTCTGCAATAGGGAGCCTCATGTATGCCATGCTATGTACACGACCTGATATAGCCCATGCTGTGAGTGTCACAAGCAGATATCAGTCAAATCCAGGTGAAGAACACTGGACTTCTGTGAAATGTATCCTTAAGTACTTGAGAAGAACTAAGGATATGATGTTGGTCTTTGGTAATGGAGAACTCCTGGTCCAGGGATACACAGACTCGGACTTCATGTCCGATATAGATGATCGAAAGTCGACATCTGGAAGTCTGTTTGTGTGCAATGGTGGAGCTGTCAGCTGGAAGAGTTCCAAGCAAACTGTGATAGCAGATTCCACCATGGAAGCAGAATATATAGCTGCATCAGAGGCTGCAAAGGAAGCATTCTGGTACAAGAAGTTTGCTGCAGAGAATTGGAGTAATGCCATCAGATGCCATTCCTCTTTACTGCGACAACAATGGCGCCATAGCCCTTGCTAAGGAGCCGAGGTCTCACCAGAAGTCCAAGCACATTGAGCAAGCGATATCATCTCATCCGCGATTACCTTGAGAAAGGTTTACGTTGAGGTCAAGAGAGTCAACTCCACAGATAATGTGGCAGACCCACTTACAAAGCCGTTGGGCCAGCAGAAGAGATCGAAGCCCACCTTGAGAAGATGGGACTTAGACTTGTAGCCAATTGGCTTTAGGACAAGTGGGAGATTGTTAGATATATGTGCCCTAGAAGCCAGAATTGGCTGACACTTGTAATACACTTCTAGGGGCAAAATTGTAATTTTGACTATAATTAATAAATGGGTTATTTTCTATCACACATATGTGTATTTAGTGTCTGTGATACATCCTTTGAGTTAATGGTAATAATGATAATTCATATTTTCAAGAGTTGAAAATTTAAGACATGATGAATAATCATTATTAACTCATAAACAGGATCCCGACCATAGGATCATCACGAGGATGGTGATTGATCCGGAAGGTTGGTGTACGATCTTCTCTTTAGTAGATGAGTCTTGAGTCTCTACGGTGTGGAGACACCGGAGCGAGAGTACACAGGTACTCGTTAGAGAACGAGGGCACTGAGCGTGACCACCTCGAGTAGTCATTAGGGAGTCTACCTTCTCGTCAATGACTGACTCGACTGACTCGATGCTGCAGTGTGTGTCTGGTTCTTTGACCTGAGATGCATCGGCAGTTCACCTTGAGGGTGTTATAGTTTGACTACACCATTACTCGGTCTCCTAGCCATATGGAACCCTGAGGTGTATGTTGGCTATGCACATTTCATTGTAGGAACTGGATTGCATCAAGATGGGATCTATCTACCTCGGTGGTAGAGGAGTAGCCCTATGATGATCATGAGAATCAAGTCCTGAAGCCCATGGCCATGGCAGAGTGAAATAATAGAAAGAGTTTCTATTTAGATTTTCACATTGGACTCGAATCGAATGATTACATCATATGACAGAGACTAGGGTTTGACGAGTTCACCTTAACCCTAATCTGATCGGGGCTCAAGATAGAAGAACTGAATCACACAGGTAGCTGCACCAAGAGGTTCGCATTCAGCTCTGATGGGTTGCCACCATATACTGCTAGGTGTCACTGGTGGATTTTGGGAGCAATTAGAATGATTTAGATGATCGATCATTCTAGCTGTTCGAATCAGAAGAGTTCTGATCCATCGAAAGGAGTTTCGATGATGTCGATGATAGAGATCATGACATATCCCATTACCATACAGAACTGAACCTAACTGGGTCACACAAACAAGGGTTTGAATCTGGTGATCATCAATTGAACTGATCATAGTTCAATTGATCTGAATGAGATTCAATTAGGTTCAAGGAAATCGTGCTAGCACTCGATTGAACCTAACGTTCTTCTTTTGCTATCATAAATAAGTCGTCCTGTCTGAGCCAAAGGAGTTTGTGCTCAAACAGAAGTCTTCTTATGGTCTGACTGGAGGTTGTCCAAGTCAGAATAGGTTGTCTTATTTGTAAGACATTACCTGCCATTTTTGGTCACCTGCCATTTCTTGTTCTTTGACTTTGGTCAAAAGTCTACCTTTGACTGGTCAAACGTTGACCATTCACCCTTTGACTTTTGACCACATGTCATGCACCTATTGGAGAGCTGGTGGGGGCTTGTCCCCCTGCCAGAACCTGGCAAGGAGAAGGGCGCACGCCAAGGGTGGCGTGAGCCCAAGTAGGAGGCGCCTAGGAGTCCTTGTTGGACAAGGACTCCATCTCCCTTTAGGATTCCAATGAGAGTTCTTCTAAGAATCCAGTTTGACTGGTCCAAGGCACTCTCCAAGTAGGAATCCAGGGGACTCTAATCCCACCAATCAGATTTAGATCTGATTTCACAAAGGGTTGTGATTGGTTGGGAGGAAGATGACTTGGATCACGCTTAGTCTATATAAGAGACCCAGCGCCCAAGTGAAAAAATAATCAAGAAGTAATCAAGAAGCAATCTTCCCACGCCCCAAGGCTGCCTCTCTCCCCTTTCTCCACGCCATACTCTCATTCTCCCCTTGCTCTCCACGTCCAAAAGTGTTTTGGATTTGGATTGGTGCGATTTAGATCAAGAAAAGGAGATCAAAAGCAAGAAGGCTGCGCTGCTGCGAAGAACGACTGCAGATCTTCAAAAGGAGTTTTGAAGATCCTCCAGATCAGATCCAGATCTGATTTTTGGAGGCGTGATAGAGAAGAAGAGGATCTCCAGATCCAGCCCGAGTGGATACCGGTAGAGGCCAGGCGCTTGCGTGGCTTGATCCAGAACCTTCCGCTGCAAACAGGATCATCAACAGGGTAATAGGATTACCCTATTCAGGTAAATTGAATGTGATTTAATTTATCCTTTTCATTTAATTTTTATTAAATAAATAAGAATCAGATCTGAAGCATCCCTGATCTGATACAGATCTAAGAGAAAAAATTTTGAAATATATCTCTTGATCTGATCAGATCTGAACGAACCTGGTCAGGGAAATCAGGATTTCCCTTCAGATTTCATGCTTCTGCGGGAGGGCTTCTACTCTCCGTTTCTCCTTCCTCAGGGCCCAAATGCTCTTTCTTAAGATCCTCATCAAAGTCTCCGTCGGAGGTTGTCGCACGGCTAGCATCATCTCGGCAGGATGGGAGCAAATGGATCTGGCACGGAGGCTGCTGATCGTCGAGTCGAAGCTCTCTTGGAAGGCATTTTCTCTTCGAAAAAGAACTCTAGTGAGGAAGAAGAGAGATCTCTAGAGAGGGAAGAGAGAAATCATCGTCGAGCACTCCTTTAAGAATAAGGAAACCTCGAAGGTTCAATCCCTTCCTCCAGCGCCAATCTGTTGATGCAGAATTTGGTCGTTATCGAAATCTGCTGGAGTGAAGGCCGATGAGGTCATCGCTGGGGACCTGCAAAATAAAGTTCCATTCAAAGTCGGTGGGGGTGGCTCCGGTAGGACCCTCCGACGATCAAGTCAGCTTTGGTCAATAGGAATGGAGTGCTCGAGAATGAGTTTTGGAGCTTAGAGAAGAAGAGGAGAGCTCAGAGATCCGAGAGGTTAGAGATTAGCATATTTGGAGGGTCCTTTATAGGCGGAGCTTAGTTGATGGTGATGGCCATACCGCTTGGCAGAGAGTCGTTGGGACCTCATGGAGTTCGATACGAAGAGGAAGGCATCATCGGGCGGGTAGTGACAGTCATACTGGCAGGTCATGGGCCGCATGGGACTGGTTATGGAGAGAGTGGTGTCGCCAGTAGTGGCGGCCATATCGTTCGATCTTGTTGCCTGTTGCAGACTGATGGTGATAGTTCGTCCAGAGGAGTTCGGACTCATAGAAGAGTTCGACTGAAGGGAAAGCTCGGGAGGAGCTCGGTCGTAGAGGAGTTCGGAGGAGCTTGGTCGGCTGAAGGGACGACCGTTTGAGAAGTTCGATCGAGGGATGACCGCTGAGGAGTTCGAGCGCTGAGGGATTTCGTTAATGCTCGATCATTTGGAGTTCAAGGAGCTCGACCACTAAGCAGTTCGGCTGGCTGAATGGATTCGAAGGAGCTCGGATGCTAGGAGTTCGAGGAGCTCGGCCGCTAAGTGGTTTGGTCGACTTTAGGAGTTCAGCTAAGATCTGTCCGTTGAAGCTCTTTCATGGCTACTGATTGCATTAAGCAGAGCATCGGGCTAGACTTCAGTAGGAGTGGGGTTTATCCCCAACATGTCCTTTTATTTATCTCTTCTTTCTTTTTATTGTGGTATCAATATCATCATCAATGTTTCGATCCTAGACTTGGAGGATCCATATTCTGCATGTGAGATCTTTTCAAGAGATGGTGCTAGAGCAAGTGGTATCATGATAGAGGCATTATAAGGTTGAGCTTAATAGAATAATGTAGAGCTTGGCTTTAATATCGACCATCCATTTACTAGAATGATTATGGACAAATCAATTCCCTTATAATTCAAGATACCATAACTAGAGCCCTACGATGAGACTTCGGATCCCATCGACCACTTGGAGTGCTTCAAAGCTTTGATGAAATTTTTTATTGAGTATTCCCATTTACCTTTTAGAAAGCCATCTGGCATTGGTATTTGAGCCTTTAGCCTAGCTCAATTAACTTCTTTGAGCAGCTCGGCTAGTTGTTTGCAACTTACTTTTTTAGTAATCACCAACAGTGCCATGGCTCGGACTCACTCGTCAGCATCAAATAGTAAGAAGGTGAATCTGATTAGGATTATATTTGTAGGATTAAGTGTGATTCTCCCAACCTTTAGGTGGCCAAGAGAAAGGCCATGGTTCGAAGTCCATGAAGCAATCATGGAGGTTCTAGGGCTGGTTTGGGCCCTAGGATGGAGGCTGTCAGCCTTCACGGTCTTGAGGTCTAGGAGACATAGGCATTGAGGGGTTAATCCATTTATTAGGATAGGTTTGGATTTAAGGATGGTGGGTGCACATAAGTCATGGGTGTAATTAGGCTTGGATGAGTGCAATCATATGTGGTTTAGCCAATGGAAGTTTTTTAGGTTTGGGTCAAGTTGTCCATGTATATATATATACATTGATGTAATTTTTTCTTTGAGATGGAAAATCAATTGAATCCTTCTCCCTAAAATCTATCACTCTCTTCTCTCTCTTAGATGCCTATCTCTCTTCTCCAAAACCTAACCACTACCCTCCTTGTGGAAGAAGAAACCCTAGCACCATCTTGGTGTTTTGGTGTAGGAGTCATCCACCAAGGGCAGCCCAACTTCTTGGTTGCTTCTCATTCTTTTGGCTGCCTTTTTCCACATGGAAGATCTCCTTTTTGGAGGTTTCTTACTACTGGTTCAAGGGGTCACATGCCTCCTATGGTTGAGAGTTGTGGCCACCCCAAGATAACTCCAACTTCGAGTTTGATTCCTAGTCACAGTAGGCTACTGCCTACTTCCTTGAACAATCCAAGCTGATCATGCCTAGGAGTCTTCTTCTCTTGGTCTTGTGATTGTTTCAAAGGTCCTAATGTTCTAACAGTTGGTATTAGAGCTTGGAAGGGCGTGGATGTGAAAGAAGAGTTCATGGAGCAAAAGGTGCAGCATAAGGCATCGCAAGGCAACCAACAAGGTCTCTTGTCAGTTTCTTCTTGGAATAATTCTTCTTGCTGGTTCCAAGTTTCCAAAACTTGGTGAGGGCATCTACAAGTGGTAGTACTCAAGAAGAAGAGCCCCATTGTTAGATGTGTGTCTTAGAAGCCAGATTGGCTAAACACTTGTAATACACTTCTAAAGATAATTTTATAATTTTGACTATAAATTAATAAAAAAATTATTTTCTATCATAGTGTATATTTAAAGTACCTGTGATACATCCTTTGAGTTAATAGTAATGATAATTCATATTTTCAAGAGTTAAAAATTTGAGACATGAATTTTCATAATTAACTCATAAATAGCTTCCGATCGTAAGATCATCATGAGGACGGTGATTGATCTAGAAGGTTGGTGTACAATCGCTTTCTTAGGATAGATATGTCTTGAGTCTATGGTGTGGAGACACCAAAGTGAGAGTATAGTTACTCATTAAAAAATGAGGACACTGAGCATGACCACCTCGAGCAGTCATAAGGAAGTCTACCTTCTCATCGATGACTGACTCAATGCTGCAATGGTGTGTCTAGTTTTTTGATCTGAAGTGCATCGATAGTTCATCTTGAGGGTGTTATAGTTTGACTACATCATAACTTGATCTTCTAGTCATTCAGAATCTTGAGGTGTATGTTGGCTATAGCATGTTTATTGTAGAAATTGGATTACACCAATAGGGGATCTATCTACCTCGATAGATGAGGAGTAGTCCTATGATAATCATGAGATTGAGTCCATAAGCCCATGGCCATGGTAGAGTGAAGATGATAGAAAGAATTTCTATTAGGATTTCACATTGAACTCGAATCAAATGATTAATTCATATGATGGATATTGGGTTTGACGAGTTTACCTTAACACTAATCCTATCGGGGCTCCAGATAGAAGAACCCAATTACACAGATAACTACACCGAGAGATTTATTTTTAGATCTGATGGATTGCCACTATATACTGCTAGGTGTCACTAGTAGATTTTGGAAGTAATTAGAATGATTTTGATGATCAATTATTCTAATTGTATGAATTAGAAAAGTTCTAGTCCATCAAAAGGTATTTCGATGATCTCGATGATGGAGATCGTGACATATCTCATTACCATATAGAATTGAACCTAACTAGATCACACAAATAAAAGTTTGGGTCTAGGTGTTATCAATTGAGCTAACCCAGTTTGATTGATTTAGATTAGATCCAATCAAGTTCAAAAAAATTATGCTAGCACACAATTGAGCCTAACTTTCTCCTTTTGTAATCTTTCTGATTCATTGTAATTGAGTCAAATTTGATTTGACTCATTTCTTTATTTTGAATGAATTTATTTTTATCTAACTGGAATAAGTCCAGATCAGATTAATTATAGAAATTAAATTCATTCATAGTTAAATTGGGCTAGGGTCAAAAGTTGACCTAATTGAGAGAGTTAAGGGTTACCTGATCAGAGGTTTCTAAAAAATTCTTTGAAAATTGGTTTGCTCTAGTTTTTAGATATGTGGTAGGACTCTAGAATGATATGGATGTGCTAAATTTTGTGATTTATGGTGAAGTTTTGACTGAGTTATGATAGAGTTTGATTTGGATCAAACTCTTGAAGGGAGGAGTCTTATGCACCATGGACTCCTCATCCTTTCTTCATGCCACTTTGGGAAGTGTTTTAGGCGACCAAACTTGTTGAAGACCTGGTTTGGGACATGGGCTATCAGGTAGGAGTCTTAAGTAATCAAGCAAACAAGTTGCTTGATCACTTAAGAGTCTTAGATGGTGCATAACATAAAAATCCTGTTTCCCAGCAAAGGATCATTCAGATCTGATTAGATCTGAAGGAATATTTCAAAAATTTTTCTTCTAAGATCATAATCAGATCTGAGATATCTCAAATTTGATTCTTTAAGATCTAATATTAAGATTAAAATAAAATTAAATTTAATTTAATTTTATATCTTATTTTGGATAATCAGATTACCCTACGATGATCCTGATCTGTCCTGAGGTTCTAGAAGGAGCGATGCATAGGAAAAACCCTATTTCACGGCATAGGATCGTTCAGATTTGAAGAAATATTTTAAAAAATTTTCTTTTAAGATCATAATTAGATCTAAGATATCTTGGATCTAATCCTTTAAGATCTGATATTAAGATTAAAATAAAATTAATTCTAATTTAATTTCATATCTTGTTTTGGATAATCAAATTACCCTATAATGATCCTGATCTATCCTGAGATTCTGGAAGGAGCCATGCATGCACCTAGCCTCTACTGGTATCCACTCAGGTAGGATCTAGATGTCTTCTTCTCATGAATCTTTTCTCCAAAGATTAGATCTGGATCAGATCTAATGAACCTTCAAAACAACTTCTAAAGGCAGTCTATCCATCTCATGAACACTATCACGTAAATTATGAAATCTTCTCAATATTAATTAGATCTTCTTCTCAGATTTATTTCCAACCTTTGGCACTTAGAAGAAGGAGAGAGAGAGGATTAGAGAGGGTGTGGAAGATGGAAAGGGCGACAGCCTTTTGGGCATGGGAAAATATTCCTTATGTTGCATCAATATGGTGTGAGAAGGGTTTTTATGTTATGCGCCATCTAAGATTCCTAAGTGGTCAAGCAACTTGTTTGCTTGATTACTTAGGAGTCCTACCTGATAGCCACATCCCAAACCTAGTCTTCAACAAGTTTGGTCACCCAAAACACTTCCCAAAGTGGCGTGAAGAAAGGATGAGGAGTCCATGGTGCATGGGACTCCTCCCTTCAATAGTTTGATCCAAATCAAACTCTATCATAACTCAGTCAAAACTTCACCATAAATCATGAAATTTGGCACATCCATAGCATGTCTCAAGCCCTACCACATGAATGAATTTAATTTTCTAGAGCAAACTAATTTTTAGAGAATTTTCTAGAAGCCTTTGATCAGGTGACCCTCAACTCTCATAATTAGGTCAACTTTTGACCCTAGTCTAATTTTACTACGAATTGATTTAATTTCTATAATTAATCTGACCTGAACTTATTCTAGTTAGATGAAAATAAATCCATTCAAAATATAGAAATGAGTCAAATCAAATTTGACTCAATTGCGATGAATCAGAAAGATTATAGAAGGAGAAAGTCAGGCTCAATCGTGTGTTAGCATGATTATCTTGAACCTGATTGGATCTAATCCAGTTGAATCAAATTCGGTTAGCTCAATTGATGACATCCAAACCCAAATCCTAATTTGTGTGATCCAGTTAGGTTCAATACTTATAGTAATGAGATATGTCGCGATCTCCATCATTGATATCTTTGAAACACCTTTTGATGGACCAAAACTTTTCTGATTCATACAATTAGAATGATTGATCATCAAAATCATTCTAATTACTTTCAAAATCCATCAGTGACACCTAACAGTATATGATGACAATCCATCAGAATTGAAAATGAACCTCTTGGCATAGTTACCTATGTGATTGGATTCTTCTATCTTGAGCCCCGATAGGATTAGGGTTAAGGTAAACTCATCAAACCCAATATCCATCATATGAATTAATCATTCAATTCGAGTCTAATGTAAAACCCTAATAGAAACTCTTTCTATCATGTTCACTCTGCCATGGTCATAAGCTTATGGACTTAATCTCATCATTATCATAGGGCTACTCCTCATCTACCGAGGTAGATAGATCCCCTATTGGTGCAATCCAATTCTTATAATGAACATGCTATAGCCAACATACACCTCAAGATTTTGAATAGCTAGGAGATCGAGTAATGGTGTAGTCAAACTACAACATCCTCAAGGTGAACTACCGATGCACCTCAGGTCAAAGAACTAGATACACCACTATAGCATCGAGTCAATCATCGACGAGAAGGTAGACTTCCTTATGATGGCTCGAGGTGGTCATGCTCAGTTCCCTTATTCTTTAACAAGTATCTATACTCTCACTCTGGTGTCTTCACACCGTAGACTCAAGACACATCTATCCTAAAAAAGTGGTCATACACCAATCTTTCAGATCGATCACCATCCTCATGATGATCCTACGGTCGAGAGCTATTTATAAGTTAATTATGAAAATTCATGTCTCAAATTTTTAACTCTTGAAAATATGAATTATCATTACCATTAACTCAAAGGATGTATCATAGATACTTTAGATACACACTATGATAGAATATATTTTTTTTATTAATTTATAGTTAAAATTATAAAATTACCCTTAGAAGTGTACTACAAGTGTTTGGCCAATCTAGCTTCTAGGGCATAAATCTAACAAACTCACACTTGATCTAAAGCCAATTAGCTACAAATCTAAGTCCCATTTTCTTAATGTGGGCTTCAATCTTCTGCTAGCTTAATGGCTTTGTTAATGGATCAACCGCATTATCTGCAGTGTTGACTCTCTTGACCTTGATGTATCCCTTCTCGAGGTAATCATGGATAAGGTTGTATCGCCGCTCGATGTGCTTGGATTTTTGATGAGATCTCGGCTCCTTAGCTAGGACTATAGCGTCATTGTTGTTGCAGTACAGAGGGATGGCATTTGATTATTAGATATGTGTGCCCTAGAAGTCAGAATTGGCTAACACTTGTTATACACTTCTAAGGGCAAAATTATAATTTTGATTATAAATAATAAAATGAATTATTTTCTATCATCATGTGTATTTAGTGTCTATGATACATCCCTTGAGTTAAATGGTAATGATAATTCTTATTTTCAAGAGTTAAAAATTTAAGACATGAATTTTCATTATTAACTCGTAAAATGCTCCTGACTGTAGGATCATCATGAGGATGGTGATTAATCTGGAAGATTGGTGTATAATTGCTTCTTTAGAGTAGATGAATCTTGAGTTTATGGTGTAGAGACACCGAAGCAAGAGTATAGGTACTCATTAGAGAACGAGGACACTGAGAGTGACCATCTCGAGCAGTCATTAGGAAGTCTACCTTCTCATTAATGACTGGCTTGAAGCTACAGTTGTGTGTCTGGTTCTTTGACTTGAGTTGTATCAGTAGTTCATCTTGAGGGTTTTATAGTTTGTCTACACCATGACTCAGTCTCCTAGCCATTCAAAATCTTGAGGTGTATGTTGGCTATAGCATGTTCATTGTAGGAATTGGATTGCACCAAGAGAAAATCTATCTACCTCGGTAGATGAGGAGTAGCCCTATGATGGTCACGAGAATCAAGTCAATAATCCCATGGCCATGGCAGAGAGAAATAATAGAAAGAGTTTCTATTAAGGTTTTCACATTGGACTTGAATCAAATGATTAATCATATGATGGATATTAGGGTTTGACGAGTTCACCTTAACCCTAATCCAGTCGGGGCTCAAGATAGAAGAATTTAATCACATAGGTAACTGCACTGAGAGGTTCATTTTCAGTTCTGATGGATTGCCATCATATGCTGCTAGGTGTCACTGATGGATTTTGAGAGCAATTAGAATGATTTAGATGATCAATCATACTAGTTATCTAAATTAGAAAAGTTTTGATCCATCAGAAGGTATTTCGATGATGTCGATGATAGAGGTTGCAACATATCTCATTACCATATGGAACCAAACCTAATTGGATCACACAAATAAGGGTTTGGATCTGGATATCATCAATTGGACTAACCCAGGTCAATTGATTTGAATTAGATTCAATTAGGTTCAAGAAAATCATGCTAGCACACGATTGAGCCTAATATTCTCCTTTAATTATCATTAAAAGTTGTCTCGACTGAGCCAAATATGTTTGGGCTCACTTAGGCACCTTTACTTGGTCTTACTAGAGCTTGTCTAGATCAAAAAAGGATTGTCTTAATTTATAAGATGAATTTGAGACAACACCTACCATTTTTTGTCACCTGCTAAATCTTTGTCTTTTGACTTTGGTTAAACGTTGACCTTTGACACTTAGACATCTGCCCATGTGTCAAACCATCATAGGAGAGAACATTTAGACCAGTCCACCTACTAAAAGCTAGGAGGATAAAGGGTGCATGCCTAGGGAGGCGTGTACCCATGGATTGTGATGCCTGGAGTCCCAAACTGATGGGACTCCAGGTTGCTTCGGAGATTCTACCTAGGTGGCGCCAAAGACTAGACTTTGACCAGTCTTGGTGACATCTAAGGATGATTTAGAGGGGCTATCATCTGATTGAATTAGGTGATGTCATCCCATCAATCATATTTAGATCTGATTGCAGGAAATGATGTGATTGGCTGGGATGATGTGGCACTGCATGGCACAGCAGGATCTATATAAACCCTGTCTGCGCCTAGGATTAAGAACTCTAGCCCATTGCCCCTGCCACAAGGCTGCTCCTCTCCCTCCTCCATGCCATCTTCAGGTCCTCTCTCTCCTATCCACGCCTAAGAACCTTTGGGCTATAGTTTGGTGCAATCCAAGCAAGAGAATGGTGATGAGAAAGGAAGAAGGTAGCACTGCTGCAAGAGACAACACCCAATCTTTAAAAGGTGTTTTGAAGATCCTCCAAATCAGATCCAGATCTGATATTTAGAGAAGTGATAAAGAAGAAGAAGATCTTCAGATCCTATTTAAGTGGATATCGATAGAGGCTAGGCACTTGCGTGGCTAGATCCAGAACGTCAGGAAGATATCAGGATCATCACAGGGTGATCTGATTATCGGCTACAAGGTAAAATTAATTTAGATTTAATTTATCTTTTATTTTTATTTTATTTTTTTATTAGATTAATAATATCATATCTAAAAAATCTTAGATCTGATCTGGATCCAAGAGAAAAATTTTTGAAATATCTCTCTTGATCCAATCAGATCTGAACGAACCTGACCCAAAAAACAGAATTTTCCCTTCAACTGGTATTAAAGCTAGGTTAATTAGATCTAATTTTAATTTATTTTAATCTAATAATTTGATGATTTTAGAGGTCACATGAGATATGATTAGATCTAAAATCAAAAAAATTAAAATTAAATAATTTAGATCTAAGTTGTACAAGATGCATGACTAGTTGTAGAATAGAATTGTTCAATGTATAGTCTTGCATGATTATAATTTAATTTGATTAGTTATAATTTTTAGATCTATTTATTTATTATTTTTTGATATTATAAATATTATAATAATATCTAAAAAATAGAAAATAAAGTTATTTAATTTATGTTCATATGAGATATGGTGAAAGCATGTTTAGACTAGTTGTAGAATAATTCTACATAATTATCTAGAATAGAATTTATTTTGATGTGATCAATTTAAATTTAATTTTTTAGATAATTATAAGATAATTTAGATCTAAAAATATGCATGATATGATACATGAAGATGTATGCAAAATATGTTTATAGTTAGATCCATTTTTTTATATATATCAGATATATGATATAGATCTAACTAGTTTTATAGTTTTTTATATTTCTGATTAAGACATTTTCCTTGGCCGTCCGGTCATAAGAACAAAGTAAGGTTTCAATGCCCTCTCCTTTCATTCGATGGGGTGTTCTTATGATGTGTAGGGGTGCTGTGCATTCGTCCTTAATCAGAAACCCAAAACTTATTTTCTATAAAATTTTAGATCCTGAAATCCTAGGATTTTATTTACATATTTTGTTTATAAACCCTAAACTTAATTAAGAATTAAGATTATGAAATCAATTAGATCAAAAATTAAGAATTTTAGATCTAAGATATATTCATAAAATTGGGTTTGGGCTTGGGTAGCTCAATTAGATCTAAGCGATTGATCAAACCGAATCAAGAGTTGGTTTGATGGGATCAAGAGTGCTTAAATTGACTAGCCTAATAGGATTAAGCCTAGGTTAAGATCGAATCACATGAGTGATCGATCAAGCTAAGACCTAATTAGGCTCAATGGTTAGAGTCTAGATTGTAGGCTAACCTAATCAGTTCTAGCTTAACAATTTGGTGTCTAAGGTAAGTCTGGCAGATACGATCGATTAGTTTTTAATTGGGAGCTTCTCAATTTGAATGCATTCTCATCGAGTTAATAGCATATCCCTTCTATCGATCTCACTTATCTAGCCATATTTATCGACCCAGTCCTGATCTAAGATAGTTAACAATCCAAGCTAACCCATGCCACTAGGTTAGTCATAATTGTTATGGCTATTGTAAGTCAAGTATAAAGAGACCTAAAGTGAATCTTCCTAAGAAAAGATTAAGTCTAAGATCTTCCACCATTATAGATATACGGGTCCTTCCTAGGGTTGATTATTTTTGGCTGGTCACAGTGGTTCAGTTGCATCGAAAAGATGCAACTATGTCTATTAGGCATCGGATGCTATGGCTGGAGGATAAATTGGGCTCAATATTTTAGATACGGTGAGAGACCCAATTAGGAATTCAATCAATACAAATGGTGGGTCTGACTTAACTAAGGAGTGGATTAATATTTCGGGCACGGTAAGATTCATGAATTAGATACTAAGTTTGAGTGCACCATGATCAGAGAATCATTGGACAAGAGTTGTCCACTCATTGGCTAACATATCACCAATAACTATTAGGTGAAGTGATGAGTTAGTTGGTGGGACTGCTGTTAGATATATGTGCCCTAGAAGCCAGAATTGGCTGACACTTGTAATACACTTCTAGGGGCAAAATTGTAATTTTGACTATAATAAATGGGTTATTTTCTATCACACATGTGTATTTAGTGTCTGTGATACATCCTTTGAGTTAATGGTAATGATAATTCATATTTTCAAGAGTTGAAAATTTAAGACATGAATAATCATTATTAACTCATAAATAGCTCCCGACCATAGGATCATCACGAGGATGGTGATTGATCCGGAAGGTTGGTGTACGATCGCTTCTCTTTAGTAGATGAGTCTTGAGTCTACGGTGTGGAGACACCGGAGCGAGAGTACAGGTACTCGTTAGAGAACGAGGGCACTGAGCGTGACCACCTCGAGTAGTCATTAGGGAGTCTACCTTCTCGTCAATGACTGACTCGATGCTGCAGTAGTGTGTCTGGTTCTTTGACCTGAGATGCATCGGCAGTTCACCTTGAGGGTGTTATAGTTTGACTACACCATTACTCGGTCTCCTAGCCATATGGAACCCTGAGGTGTATGTTGGCTATGACATGTTCATTGTAGGAACTGGATTGCATCAAGATGGGATCTATCTACCTCGGTGGTAGAGGAGTAGCCCTATGATGATCATGAGAATCAAGTCCTGAAGCCCATGGCCATGGCAGAGTGAAATAATAGAAAGAGTTTCTATTTAGATTTTCACATTGGACTCGAATCGAATGATTACATCATATGACAGAGACTAGGGTTTGACGAGTTCACCTTAACCCTAATCTGATCGGGGCTCAAGATAGAAGAACTGAATCACACAGGTAGCTGCACCAAGAGGTTCGCATTCAGCTCTGATGGGTTGCCACCATATACTGCTAGGTGTCACTGGTGGATTTTGGGAGCAATTAGAATGATTTAGATGATCGATCATTCTAGCTGTTCGAATCAGAAGAGTTCTGATCCATCGAAAGGAGTTTCGATGATGTCGATGATAGAGATCATGACATATCCCATTACCATACAGAACTGAACCTAACTGGGTCACACAAACAAGGGTTTGAATCTGGTGATCATCAATTGAACTGAATCTAGTTCAATTGATCTGAATGAGATTCAATTAGGTTCAAGGAAATCGTGCTAGCACTCGATTGAACCTAACGTTCTTCTTTTGCTATCATAAATAAGTCGTCCTGTCTGAGCCAAAGGAGTTTGTGCTCAAACAGAAGTCCTTCATTATGGTCTGACTGGAGGTTGTCCAAGTCAGAATAGGTTGTCTTATTTGTAAGACATTACCTGCCATTTTTGGTCACCTGCCATTTCTTGTTCTTTGACTTTGGTCAAAAGTCTACCTTTGACTGGTCAAACGTTGACCATTCACCCTTTGACTTTTGACCACATGTCATGCACCTATTGGAGAGCTGGTGGGGGCTTGTCCCCCTGCCAGAACCTGGCAAGGAGAAGGGCGCACGCCAAGGGTGGCGTGAGCCCAAGTAGGAGGCGCCTAGGAGTCCTTGTTGGACAAGGACTCCATCTCCCTTTAGGATTCCAATGAGAGTTCTTCTAAGAATCCAGTTTGACTGGTCCAAGGCACTCTCCAAGTAGGAATCCAGGGGACTCTAATCCCACCAATCAGATTTAGATCTGATTTCACAAAGGGTTGTGATTGGTTGGGAGGAAGATGACTTGGATCACGCTTAGTCTATATAAGAGACCCAGCGCCCAAGTGAAAAATAAATAAAGAAATAATCAAGAAGCAATCTTCCCACGCCCCAAGGCTGCCTCTCTCCCCTTTCTCCACGCCATACTCTCTTCTCCCCTTGCTCTCCACGTCCAAAAGTGTTTTGGATTTGGATTGGTGCGATTTAGATCAAGAAAAGGAGATCAAAAGCAAGAAGGCTGCGCTGCTGCGAAGAACGACTGCAGATCTTCAAAAGGAGTTTTGAAGATCCTCCAGATCAGATCCAGATCTGATTTTTGGAGGCGTGATAGAGAAGAAGAGGATCTCCAGATCCAGCCCGAGTGGATACCGGTAGAGGCCAGGCGCTTGCGTGGCTTGATCCAGAACCTTCCGCTGCAAACAGGATCATCAACAGGGTAATAGGATTACCCTATTCAGGTAAATTGAATGTGATTTAATTTATCCTTTTCATTTAATTTTTATTAAATAAATAAGAATCAGATCTGAAGCATCCCTGATCTGATACAGATCTAAGAGAAAAAATTTTTGAAATATATCTCTTGATCTGATCAGATCTGAACGAACCTGGTCAGGGAAATCAGGATTTCCCTTCAAGTGGTATCAGAGCCATGGTTCTAAAAATAGTTTAGATCTGATTTTTAATTTTATTTTAATTAAAAATAACGTGATTTCAGATGTCACATGAGATGTGATCAGATCTGAAATCAAGAAAAATTAAAATTAAATGATTTGGATCTAAGAACATGAAGATATGCATGACTAGTTCTAGAATAGAATAGTTCTATAGAATAGTTTTGCATGTCTTTGATTTAATATGATTAAATCATATTTTAGATCTTCTTATTTACTGTTTTCTGATATTATAAGTGTTATAATAACATCTGATAAACAGCAAATAAAAATTATTTAATTTTAAATATCATATGAGATATGATAGATGCATGACTAGACTAGTTGTAGAATAGTTCTACATAATTGTCTAGATTAGAATTTATTTTGATTAGATCAATTTAAATCTAATTTTTCAGATTATTATGTGATAATTTAGATCTGAAAACATGCATGATTATGATACATGAGATGTATGCAAAATATGCCATGGTTAGATCTAAATTTGTATATGAGATATATGATATAGATCTATAACTGTTTTGTAGTATTGAATGTTTATTGAATGTTCCTGATTAAGGCGTTCCCCTTGGCCGTCCGGTCATAAGAACGAAGAAGGGTTTAAAGGCCCTCTCTTCCCATTCGATGGGGTGTTCTTATGATGTGTAGGGGTGCTGCGCGTTCGTCCTTAATCAGAAACCCAAAACTTACTTTCTGCAAAACCCTAGATCCTGAAACCCTAGGATTTATTGTGCATATTTTGTTTATGAACCCTAACTTAATTAAGAATTAAGTTTATGGAATATTAATTAGGTCTAAAATTGAGAATTTCAGATCTAAGACATATTCATAATACTGGGTTCGGGCTTGGGTAGCTCAATTAGGTCTAAGCGGTTGATCAAACCGAATCAAGAGTTGGTTAGATGGGATCAACAATGCTTAAATTGACCAGCCTAATAGGATTAAGTCTGGGTCAAGATCGAGTCACGATCAAGCAAGACCTAATTAGGCTCAGAGGTTAGAGTCTGGATTGTAGGCTAACCCAATTGGTTCTGACTCAACAATTTGGTGTCTAAGGTAAGTTTGGCACAGACGACCGACTGGTTTTTAATTGGAAGCTACTCGACCTGAATGCGTTCTTGTACGAGTTAATGGCATATTCCTTCCACCGGTCTCACTTACCTGGCCATATCTGTTGACACAGTTCTGATCTGAGGTGGTCAATAATCCGAGCTGACCCATGCCACTAGGTTAGTCATAATTGTTATGACTAAGCCAAGTCTAGTTTAATGAGACCTGAATCAATTCTCCCTAAGAAAAGATTAAGTCCGAGGTCTTCCACCATTGTAGACGTGCGGGCCCTTCCCGGGGTTGATTGTTCTCGGCTGGATACAGTGGCTCAGTTGCACCGGGAAGACGCAACCATGTCTATTAGGCATTGGATGCTATGGGCTGGAGGATGAGTTGGGCTCAATATTCCGGATACGGTGAGAGACCCAATTAGGAACCCAGTCTATGCAAATGGTGGGTCTGACTTAACTAAGGAGTGGATCAATATTCCGGATACGGTGAGATTCATGAATTAGAGACCAAGTTTGGGTGCACCATGATTAGAGAATCATTGAACAAGAGTTGTTCACTCATTGGCTAACCCATCACCAATAACTGTTAGGTGAGGTGATGAGTCAGTTGGTGAGACCGCACCACCCACTAGAAATCATCAATCGCGGAGATTTTCGCATCTCTACAGAGGGAGTGTAGGGATCCGAGAAAATAGTGGGAGCTAATTTGTTTAAAAATAAAATCCCTAAACAAATTGGTCAAGTCAAAATTACAGTATCTAACTAGAATCTTTGACTCTCTACAGGAAAATGTCTGCGTCCAACCCACTGGCACGTATCCTAGACACACATAGACTGACTGGACCCAATTATAAAGATTGGCTCAGGAACTTACAAAATTGTTTTGGGTTCCGAGAAGTTAACACATGTTTTGGACCAGGACCCTCCCACCTTACCAGCTCGTCCATCCACTGAACAGAGAGCGTCTCTGGAAAAATGGATTGACGAAGACAATAAGGCCAGATACTACATGTTGGGCTCGATGTCTGATGAGCTCCAGCGCCAACATGAAGATATCGGGACTGCTCGCCAAATGTTGGCTCACCTGCAGGAGATGTTTGGTGAACAGAGTCGCGCAGCCAAATATCAAGTCACGAAACGACTTTTTAAGGCTAAGATGCGTGATGGGCAGTCAGTCCAAGATCACTGTCTGACAATGATCAAGGACATGGAAGAGCTTGAGAAGCTCGGTGTGAAGTTGGACTTGGACTTGCAGAATGATATTATTCTGCAATCCTTGACTGATGCATATGGGCAATTCATCATGAATTACCACATGCATAAACTTCAGAATTCCTTGGCCGAGTTGATGAATATGCTGGTTACCGCTGAGCTTTCTATGAAAGGTTCTAAAGGCTCAGTTCTTGCTATGGAACGGACTTCTTCCAAAAGAAAGTCTTATGGAAAGAAAAAGAAGTCTGTGAAAAAGCAAAAGGTAGAAGGATCAAAGAAGAAGAAGGCAGAACCGAAGAAGAAGGTCGATGGCAAAGGAAAGTGTTTCCATTGCAACAGCGACGGCCATTGGAAGCGGAACTGCCCTACTTACCTGGCCACCCTAAAGAACAAGAAGGAAGGTCCTTCTGGAGGTATGCTCGTTATTGAGTCTAACCTTACGGTTTCTTCTGCATCCAGTTGGGTGCTTGACTCTGGATCTAGTGCTCACCTATGCACTTCTATGCAGGGTCTTGAGGATAGCAGGAGGCTGAGGGATGGAGACATGATCCTACGCGTCGGTAATGGAGCAAGAGTTGCTGCAGTAGCCGTGGGAACATACCCTCTTCGATTACCATCTGGTTTAGACTTAGTTTTGAAAGACTGTTATTTTGTGCCTGCAGCTAGCAGGAATTTGATTTCTGTTTCATGCTTAGCACAAGAAGGTTATGTGATCACCTTCTTTAAGGACCATTGTAACATTCTTTATGAAAGAAATAAAATTGCAAATGGTTTCCTTATTAATGGTCTTTATCAGCTACATATTGATGTACCTGTTCTAACTATCGAGCAAAACGTGAATGCCAAACGACCTAGGGATAGTCCAAACGACAGATATCTATGGCACCTGAGATTAGGTCATATAGCAGAAGATAGGATCAACAAATTGGAGAAAAATGGGCTATTGAGTCCATTGACTTCCGAGTCATATCCAACTTGTGAATCTTGTCTTCAAGGCAAAATGACTAAACTCCCTTTTGTTGGACATGGGGAGAGGGCCACAGATCTCCTTGCCCTAGTACATACTGATGTGTGCGGCCCATTCGATGTGCCGGCTAGAGGCAACTTTTGTCTACTTCATTACCTTTACCGATGATCTGTCTAGGTATGGATATGTGTATCTTATGAGACACAAGTCTGAAGCTTTTGAAAAGTTCAAAGAATTTAGACATGAAGTAGAAAAACAAACTGGAAAACCCATTAAGGTTCTTCGATCAGATCGAGGAGGTGAATACCTTAGCCGGGAATTCCTAGACTATCTTAAGGAAAATGGCATAGTCTCTCAATGGACTCCACCAGGAACACCTCAACTCAACGGGGTTTCAGAACGGAGAAATCGGACTCCTATTGGATATGGTTCGATCCATGATGAGCTTCACAGACCTCCCAGATTTTCTTTGGGGACATTCATTATTAACTTCAATCTATCTACTGAATAGGGTTCCCTCTAAAACCGTTCCTACCACACCGTATGAGATATGGCACGGTAAGAAACCAAGTCTGAGTCATCTCAGAATTTGGGGTTGTCCGGCTCATGTCAAAAGACAACAAGCGGACAAGTTAGAGTTTAGGTCCTTTAGAGCTCGATTCATAGGATATCCTAAAGAGTCATTAGGATACTATTTCTACATTCCTGAAGACCACAATGTGATTGTGAGTCGACATGCCATATTTCTTGAAAAACAGTTTATTCAAGATAGTGGCATTGGAAAGCAGATTAAGCTTGATGAGAAAGTCTCACAAGCAGAAAGAGCTAAGGACCAAGTGGAACCAAATCAGGTTGAGCCAATAAGAACACTACCTCCTCCACCTCGTAGATCGGAAAGAGTTTCCCGTCCCCCTGAAAGATACTTAGGTATTATTTCAGAGGATGTAGAGGAAATGTTCCTCATAGGTAATGGTGCTCATGGTGATGATCCCAAAACCTACAACGAGGCGATATCAGATATCGACTCCGAGAAATGGCTTGAGGCAATGAAGTCAGAGATCGACTCGATGCACTCAAACCAAGTCTGGACCTTGGTAGATCCACCAGAAGGTATAGTACCTATTGGATGTAAGTGGATCTTCAAGAGAAAGATTGGTGCAGATGGGAATGTGGAGACATTCAAGGCTAGACTAGGCTAACTGGTGGCAAAAGGTTATAGTCAACGTGAAGGCATTGACTATCAAGATACCTTTTCCCCAGTGGCTATGCTAAAATCCATCCGCACATTGCTTGCTGTTGCAGCCTATTTCGATTATGAAATATGGCAATGGACGTGAAAACGGCATTCCTAAATGGATATCTTGAGGAAGATATCTAATATGGAACAGCCACTAGGTTTCACATCCAGTGATACTGATCACAAGGTTTTGCAAGCTGCAAAGGTCATATATGGACTTAAGCAAGCGTCTCGGAGCTGGAACACTCGTTTTAATGATGTGATCAAAAGTTTGGTTTCATCAAAAACGAAGAGGAACCATGTGTTTTCAAAGGGTCAGTGGGAGCGCTGTTGTCTTCCTCGTATTGTACGTGGATGACATCCTCCT
>QRFJ01001365.1:167589-183283 GCA_006176705.1 Cocos nucifera
CATCCTCCTTATTGGGAATGATATTCCCATGTTGACATCAGTCAAGATGTGGTTGTCTAAGGAATTCTCCATGAAAGACCTAGGTGAAGCATCCTTTATTCTAGGAATTAAGGTCTATAGGGATAGACCGAATAGGATGCTAGGACTTTCACAGAAGATGTACATAGAGGAAGTACTAAAGAGGTTTAGTATGGAAAACTCTAAGAGGGGATTAATACCCTTCAGACATGGTATTCATCTTTCCAAGAAGATGTGCCCCAGCACACCTGAGGAAATAGAACGCATGAGCAAGATCCCTTATGCTTCTGCAATAGGGAGCCTCATGTATGCCATGCTATGTACACGACCTGATATAGCCCATGCTGTGAGTGTCACAAGCAGATATCAGTCAAATCCAGGTGAAGAACACTGGACTTCTGTGAAATGTATCCTTAAGTACTTGAGAAGAACTAAGGATATGATGTTGGTCTTTGGTAACGGAGAACTCGAAGTCCAGGGATACACAGACTCGGATTTCATGTCCGATATAGATGATCGAAAGTCGACATCTGGAGTCTGTTTGTGTGCAATGGTGGTGCTGTCAGCTGGAAGAGTTCCAAGCAAACTGTGATAGCAGATTCCACCATGGAAGCAGAATATATCGCTGCATCAGAGGCTGCGAAGGAAGCATTCTGGTACAAGAAGTTTGCTGCAGAAATTGGAGTAATGCCATCAGATGCCATTCCTCTTTACTGCGACAACAATGGCGCCATAGCCCTTGCTAAGGAGCCGAGGTCTCACCAAAAATCCAAGCACATTGAGCGGCGATACCATCTCATCCGCGATTACCTTGAGAAAGGTTACGTTGAGGTCAAGAGAGTCAACTCCACAGATAATGTGGCAGACCCACTTACAAAGCCGTTGGGCCAGCAGAAGATCGAAGCCCACCTTGAGAAGATGGGACTTAGACTTGTAGCCAATTGGCTTTAGGACAAGTGGGAGATTGTTAGATATATGTGCCCTAGAAGCCAGAATTGGCTGACACTTGTAATACACTTCTAGGGGCAAAATTGTAATTTTGACTAAAATTAATAAAATGGGTTATTTTCTATCACACATGTGTATTTAGTGTCTGTGATACATCCTTTGAGTTAATGGTAATGATAATTCATATTTTCAAGAGTTGAAAATTTAAGACATGAATAATCATTATTAACTCATAAACAGCTCCCGACCATAGGATCATCACGAGGATGGTGATTGATCCGGAAGGTTGGTGTACGATCGCTTCTCTTTAGTAGATGAGTCTTGAGTCTACGGTGTGGAGACACCGGAGCGAGAGTACAGGTACTCGTTAGAGAACGAGGGCACTGAGCGTGACCACCTCGAGTAGTCATTAGGGAGTCTACCTTCTCGTCAATGACTGACTCGATGCTGCAGTAGTGTGTCTGGTTCTTTGACCTGAGATGCATCGGCAGTTCACCTTGAGGGTGTTATAGTTTGACTACACCATTACTCGGTCTCCTAGCCATATGGAACCCTGAGGTGTATGTTGGCTGTGACATGTTCATTGTAGGAACTGGATTGCATCAAGATGGGATCTATCTACCTCGGTGGTAGAGGAGTAGCCCTATGATGATCATGAGAATCAAGTCCTGAAGCCCATGGCCATGGCAGAGTGAAATAATAGAAAGAGTTTCTATTTAGATTTTCACATTGGACTCGAATCGAATGATTACATCATATGACAGAGACTAGGGTTTGACGAGTTCACCTTAACCCTAATCTGATCGGGGCTCAAGATAGAAGAACTTGAATCACACAGGTAGCTGCACCAAGAGGTTCGCATTCAGCTCTGATGGGTTGCCACCATATACTGCTAGGTGTCACTGGTGGATTTTGGGAGCAATTAGAATGATTTAGATGATCGATCATTCTAGCTGTTCGAATCAGAAGAGTTCTGATCCATCGAAAGGAGTTTCGATGATGTCTATGATAGAGATCATGACATATCCCATTACCATACAGAACTGAACCTAACTGGGTCACACAAACAAGGGTTTGAATCTGGTGATCATCAATTGAACTGATCTAGTTCAATTGATCTGAATGAGATTCAATTAGGTTCAAGGAAATCGTGCTAGCACTCGATTGAACCTAACGTTCTTCTTTTACTATCATAAATAAGTTGTCCTGACTGAGCCAAAGGAGTTTGTGCTCAATCAGAGGCCTTCATATGGTCTGACTGGAGGTTGTCCAAGTCAGAATAGGTTGTCTTATTTGTAAGACATTACCTGCCATTTTTGGTCACCTGCCATTTCTTGTTCTTTGACTTTGGTCAAAAGTCTACCTTTGACTGGTCAAACGTTGACCATTCACCCTTTGACTTTTGACCACATGTCATGCACCTATTGGAGAGCTGGTGGGGGCCTTGTCCCCCTGCCAGAACCTGGCAAGGAGAAGGGCGCACGCCAAGGGTGGCGTGAGCCCAAGTAGGAGGCGCCTAGGAGTCCTTGTTGGACAAGGACTCCACCTCCCTTTTAGGATTCCAATTAGAGTTCTTCTAAGAATCCAGTTTGACTGGTCTTAGGCGCCCTCTAAGGAGGAATCCAGGGGTCTCTTTTCCCACCAATCAGATTTAGATCTGATTTCACAAAGGGTTGTGATTGGTTGGAGAGGAAGAGGAGTTGGATCACAAGCTTAGGTCTATAAATAAGACCCTGCGCCCAACCCTGAAATCCTAAGTGAAGAAATAATCAAGAAGAGATTTCCCACGTCCAAGGCTGCCTCTCCCCTCCTTCTCCACGCCATACTCTCTTCTCCCCTTGCTCTCCACGTCCAAAAGTGTTTTGGACTTAGTTTGGTGCGATTCAGATCAAGGAAAGGCGATCAAAAGCAAGAAGGCTGCGCTGCTGCAAAAGGACGACTGCAGATCTTCAAAAAGAGTTTTGAAGATCCTCCAGATCAGATCCAGATCTGATTTTTGGAGGTGTGATAGAGAAGAAGAGGATCTCCAGATCCAGCCCGAGTGGATACCGGTAGAGGCCAGGCGCTTGCGTGGCTTGATCCAGAACCTTCCGCTGCAAACAGGATCATCAACAGGGTAATAGGATTACCCTATTCAGGTAAATTGAATTTGATTTAATTTATTTTCTTCTTTTATTTTATTTATTAAATAATAAGAATCAGATCTGAAACATATCAAGATCTGATTAAGGTCAAGAAAAAATTTTTGAAATATATCTCTTGATCTGATCAGATCTGAACGAACCTGGTCAGGGAAATCAGGATTTCCCCTTCAACTGCACCATCCATTAAAAATCTATAATCATAGAGATTTTTGCATTTTTATAGAGAAAGTATAGGGATCCGAGAAAATAGTAGGAGCTAATTTATTTAAAAATTAAATCTCTAAATAAATTGATCAAGTCTTAATTATAATATCTAACTAGAAACTTTGACTCTTTATAGAAAAATGTCTATATCCAACCCACTAGCACGTATCGTGGACACCCATAGACTGATCAGACTCAATTACAAGGATTGGCTTCGAAACTTTAAAATCATTTTGGGTTCTGAGAAGTTAACTCATGTATTGGACTAAGACCTCCTCCCACCTTACCAGTTCGTCCATCTGCTGAACAGAGAGTGTCTCTTGACAAGTGGACGGACGAAGATAATGAAGTCAGATACTACATGTTGGGCTCGATGTCTAATGAGCTTCAATGTCAATATGAAGATATCAAGACTGCCCATCAAATGTTGGCTCACCTACAAGAGATGTTTGGTGAATTGAGTCACGCAGCCAAGTATCAAGTCACTTAACGACTATTTAAGGCTAAAATGCATAATGGGTAGTCAGTTCAAGATCATTATCTGATGATGATCAAGAACTTGGAAGAGCTTGAAAAGCTCGAAGTGAAGTTGGACCTGGATCTACAGAATGATATAATTCTGCAATTCTTGATGGATGCATATGAGCAGTTCATAATGAACTACCATACGCATAAACTTCAAAATACTCTGGCCGAGCTTATGAACATGTTGGTTATTGCCAAGCTTTCTATGAAAGGTTCTAAAGGCTCAGTGCTTGCTATGGAATGGACTTCTTCTAAAAGAAAGTCTTTTGAAAAAAAGAAGAAGTCTGTGAAAAAGCAGAAGGTGGAAGGAGGAAAGAAAATGAAGGCAGAGCCGAAGAAGAAGGCCGCTGACAAAGAAAAATATTTTCATTGCAACACTGATGGCCACTGAAAGTGGAATTGCCCTTCATACCTGGCCACCCTGAAGAATAAGAAGGAAGTAGGTCCTTCTGAAGGTATGCTCGTTATTGAATCTAATCTTATGGTTTCTTCTACATCTAGTTGGGTGCTTGATTTTGGTTCTAGTGTTCATTTGTACACTTTCATGCAGGATCTTGAGGATAGCAGGAGGCTAAGGGAGAGATGATCCTACACGTGGGAAATGGAGCAAGGATTGCTGCTATGGCCGTAGGAACCTACCCTCTTCAACTACCATCTGATTAGATTTAGCACTTAGGGATTGTTATTAGGTGCCTGCAGCAAGCAGAAATTTGATTTCTGTTTCATGTTTAGCACAAGAAGGCTATGTAATTAGTTTTCTTAAGGACCATTGTAAATATTTTTTATGAAAGAAATAAAATTGTAAGTAGTTTCTTTATTAACGATCTTTACCAGTTACATATTGATGTATCTATTTTTAATATCGAGCAAAATATGAATGCCATAAAATCAAAATAATCCAGGGATAGTCTAAACGATAGGTATCTATGGCAGCTTAGACTAGGTCATATAGAAGAAGATAGGATCAACAAATTATAGAAAATCGGACTATTAAGTCCATTGACTTTCGAGTCATATCCAATTTGTGAATCATATCTTTGTGGCAAAATGACTAAACTTTCTTTTCTGGGACATGAAGAAAGGGCCACGGATTTACTTGCCCTAGTACATACTAATGTGTGTGGCCCATTTAATGTGCCGGCTAGAGGTAATTTTATCTACTTCATAACCTTCACCGATGATTTTTCTCGGTATGGGTATGTGTATCTTATGAGACACAAGTCTGAAGCCTTTGAAAAGTTTAAAGAATTCATACATGAAATAGAAAAATAAACTAAAAAACTCATTAAGGTTCTTCGATCAGATCGAGAAGGTGAATATTTTAGTCGAAAATTTTTAGACTATCTTAAGCAGAATGGCATAGTCTCTCAATGAACTCCATCTAGAATACTTCAACTCAATGGAATTTTAGAACGGAGGAATCAAATCCTATTAGATATGGTCAGATCCATGATGAGCTTCATAGACCTCCCTGATTTTCTTTGGGGATATAATTTGTTAACTGCTATATATTTACTGAATAGGGTTCCTTCTAAAATCATTTCTACCACACCGTATGAGATATGGCATGGTAAGAAATCAAGTCTAAGTCATCTCAAAATTTGGGATTGTCCGGCTCATGTCAAAAGACAACAAGCGAATAAGTTAGATTATAGGTCCTTTAGAGCTCGATTCATAAGATGTCCTAAAGAGTCATTAGGATATTATTTCTATATTCTAGAAGATCACAATGTGATTGTGAGTCGACATGCCATCTTTCTTAAAAAATAGTTTATTCAAGATGGAGGCATCGGAAAGCAGATCAAGCTAGAAGAAAAAGTCTCCCAAGAGCAAAGAGCTAAGGACCATTTGGAACCAAATCAGGTTAAGCTAATACAATCACTACCTCCTCCACCTCGAAGATTGAAAAGAGTTTTCCATCCTCCTAAAAGGTACTTAGGTACTATTTTAGAGAAAGTAGAGAAAATGTTCATAGTAGGTAATGGAGTTCATGGTGATGATCCCAAAACCTATAACGAAGCGATATCAGATATCGACTCTAAGAAATGGTTAGAGGCAATGAAGTCAGAAATTGACTCGATGTACTCAAACCAAGTCTGGACCTTGGTAGATCCATCAGAATATATAGTACCTATTGGGTGTAAATAGATCTACAAGAAAAAGATTGATGCCGATGAAAATGTAGAGACATTCAAAACCAGATTAGTGGCAAAAGGTTATAGTCAGCACGAAGGCATTGACTATCAGGATACCTTTTTGCCAATAGCCATGCTTAAATCTATTCACATATTGCTTGCTGTTACAACCTATTTTGATTATGAAATATGGCAAATGGACGTAAAAACAATATTCTTAAATGCATATCTTGAGGAGGATATCTATTTGCATCAACCACTGGGTTTCACATCCAGTGATACTGATCACAAAGTATGCAAGGTGCAAAGATCCATATATGGACTTAAGCAAGCATCTCAGAGCTGGAATACTAATTTTAATGATGTGATCAAATTATTTGATTTTATTAAGAACGACGAGGAACCATATGTTTTCAGAAAGGTCCGTGGGAGTGCTATTATCTTTCCTGTACTGTATGTGGACGATATCCTTCTTATTAGGAATGATATTCCTATGTTGACCATGGTTAAAATATGGTTATCTAAGAAATTCTCCATGAATGACCTAGGAGAAGCATCCTTCATTCTAAGAATCAAAGTCTATAGAGATAGACCTAATAGAATGCTAAGTCTTTCATAGAAGAAGTACATAGAGGAGGTGCTCAAGAGGTTTAGCATGGAAAACTCCAAGAGGGATTTAGTACCCTTCAGACATGAAATTCATCTCTCTAAGAAGATGTGTCCTAGCACATCTGAGGAAATAGAACACATCCACAAGATCCCTTATGTTTCTACAATAGGGAGCCTCATGTATGCCATGTTATGTACACGACCTGATATAGCCCATGCTGTGAGTGTCATGAGCAGAAATCAGTCAAATTCAGATGAAGAACACTAGACTTCTGTGAAATATATCCTTAAGTACTTAAGAAGAACTAAGGATATGTTCTTGATTTTTGGTAATGGAGAACTCCAAGTCCAAAGATATATAGACTCAGATTTTATGTCTGATATAGATGATCGAAAGTTGACATCTGGAAATCTGTTTATGTGTAATGGTGGAGTTGTCAGTTAAAAGAGTTCCAAACAGACTGTAATAGCAGATTCCACCATGAAAGCAAAATATATCACTAAATCAGAAGCTATGAAGGAGGCATTCTGATACAAGAAGTTCATTGCAAAAATTGGAGTGATGCCATCAGATGCCATTCCTCTATACTGCGATAATAACGGTGCCATAGCCCTTGCTAAGGAGCTAAGGTCTCACCAAAAATCCAAACATATTGAGCAGCGATACCATCTCATCCACGATTACCTCGAGAAGGGATACATCGAGGTCAAGAGAGTAGACTCCATAGACAATGTGGCAGACCCACTTACAAAGCCATTGGGTCAGCAAAAAATCGAAGCTAACCTTAAGAAGATGGGACCTAGATTTATAGCCAATTGATTTTAGGTCAAGTGGGAGTTTGTTAGATATGTGTGCCCTAGAAATCAGAATTGCCTAACACTTGTTATACACTTCTAAGGACAAAATTATAATTTTGACTATAAATAATAAAATAGATTATTTTCTTTCACAATGTGTATTTAGTGTTTGTGATACATCCCTTGAGTTAAATGAAAATGATAATTCTTATTTTCAAGAGTTGAAAATTTAAGACATGAATTTTCATTATTAACTCATAAAATGCTTCTGACCGTAAGATCATCATGAGGATGGTGATTAATCTGGAAGGTTGGTATACAATCACTTCTTTATAGTAGATGAGTCTTGAGTCTATGGTGTAGAGACACCGGAGTGAGAGTACAGATGCTCGTTAGAGAATGAGGGCACTAAGCGTGACCACTTTGACAAGTCATTAGAAAGTCTACCTTCTCATCAATGATTGGCTCGAAGCTATAGTTGTGTGTCTGATTCTTTGACCTAAGGTGCATCGATAGTTCACCTTAAGGGTGTTATAGTTTGACTACACCATGACTCGATCATCTAGCCATTCGAAATCCTGAGGTGTATGTTGGCTATAGCATGTTCATTATAGGAATTGAATTGCACCAAGAGGAAATCTATCTACCTCGGTAGATGAGGAGTAGCCCTATGATGATCATGAGAATCAAGTCAATAAGCCCATGGTAATAGCAGAGTCAAATAATAGAAAGAGTTTCTATTAAGATTTTCTTATTAAACTTGAATCAAATGATTAATCATATGACCGATATTAGGGTTTGACGAGTTCACCTTAACCTTAATCCAGTCGGGGCTCATGATAGAAAAACTTAATCACACAAGTAACTACATCGAAAGGTTCATTTTTTATTTTGATGTGTTGCCATCATATGCTGCTAGGTGTCACTGGTGGATTTTGAGAGCAATTAGAATGATTTAGATGATCAATCATACTAGTTGTCTGAATAAAAAAGTTCTAATCCATCAGAAGATATTTCGATGATGTCGATGATAAAGATTATGACATATCTTATTACCATATGAAATTGAACCTAACTGGATCACACAAATAAGGGTTTGGACTTGGATATCATCAATTGGACTAACCTAGGTCAATTGATTTGAATTAGATTCAATTAGGTTCAAGGAAATCGTGCTAGCACATGATTGGGCCCAATATTCTCTTTTAATTATCATTAAAAATTATCTCGACTGAGCCAAATATGTTTGGGCTCACTCAGGTACCTTTACTTGGTCTAGCACGATTTCCTTGAACCTAATTGAATCTCATTCAGATCAATTGAACTAGATCAGTTCAATTGATGATCACCAGATTCAAACCCTTGTTAGTGTGACCCAGTTAGGTTCAGTTCTGTATGGTAATGGGATATGTCATGATCTCTATCATAGACATCATCGAAACTCCTTTCGATGGATCAGAACTCTTCTGATTCAAACAGCTAGAATGATCAATCATCTAAATCATTCTAATTGCTCTCAAAATCCACCAGTGACACCTAGCAGTATATGGTGGCAACCCATCAGAGCTGAATGCGAACCTCTTGGTGCAGCTACCTGTGTGATTAAGTTCTTCTATCTTGAGCCCCGATCAGATTAGGGTTAAGGTAAACTCGTCAAACCCTAGTCTCTGTCATATGATATAATCATTCGATTCGAGTCCAATGTGAAAATCTAAATAGAAACTCTTTCTATTATTTCACTCTGCCATGGCCATGGGCTTCAGGACTTGATTCTCATGATTATCATAGGACTGCTCCTCTACCACCGAGGTAGATAGATCCCATCTTGATGCAATCCAGTTCCTATAATGAACATGCTATAGCCAACATACACCTCAGGGTTCCATATGGCTAGGAGATCGAGTAATGGTGTAGTCAAACTATAACACCCTCAAGGTGAACTGCCGATGCATCTCAGGTCAAAGAATCAGACACACTACTGCAGCATCGAGTCAGTCATTGACGAGAAGGTAGACTTCCTAATGACTACTCGAGGTGGTCACGCTCAGTGCCCTCGTTCTCTAACGAGTACCTGTACTCTCGCTCCGGTGTCTCCACACCGTAGACTCAAGACTTATCTACTAAAGAGAAGCGATCGTACACCAACCTTCCAGATCAATCACCATCCTCGTGATGATCCTATGGTCGGGAGCTGTTTATGAGTTAATAATGATTATTCATGTCTTAAATTTTCAACTCTTGAAAATATGAATTATCATTACCATTAACTCAAAGGATGTATCACAGACACTAAATACATAGGTGTGATAGAAAATAACCCATTTCATTAATTATAGTCAAAATTATAATTTTGCCCCTAGAAGTGTATTACAAGTGTCAGCCAATTCTGGCTTCTAGGGCACATATATCTAACAAAATCCTCCCATAGAAGTTTTTTTACGGGAATGCGGAATGAAGTTCGGCGCAAGTGAGACCGAACTCCCCCTCAAATCTCATCGTCGGAATGAAGTTCGGTGCAAGCAACTCCCGCTCGAGTATGTCACCAAGGAAGCCCCCTACAAAGATTTCACAGGAGGTGAGATGAAGTTCGGCCGCGCTCATGACCGCCCCAGGGCAAGCGAGGACTCCACACTTATGACCTCCATAGTGCAAGCAAGGTCCAAACTTTTCGAGCTCACCACCAAGGAATTCCCGATAGAAGGGCGCGAAGAAGTCCCCCTCCCAAAAGGTTCCACGACTGCACCCCCCTTCACGCTCCTCGAACTCAAAATCTCATGGAAGTTAAGAACCAGGTGTCAAGACCAGAAGGGTTACGGTCTCCCCCAAACAAGCACGATCGAAGCAAGTACTGCCTCTACCATCGCGACTATAGCCACGACACTAAGAAATGCATCCAGCTTCGAGATAAAATTAAGGAGCTCGTCAGAAAGGGGCGGCTAAGTAAATCCCTCCGATGCCAGCCTGAAGTAGAAGATCGACCAAGAATGCTACCGTAGCTAGAAATGACATGGAGGTCGACCGCCTCATGGCGTCATCAACGTTACCCTGGGGAGGAGCTTGGTACATCGGTGATTCTTCGTCATACAGTGATAAAGCCAGGAGGAGCTTTCTCCAAATTAAGAAGGCTAGCATGAGACAGAGGAGGTCATCCGGCCCGAGCCTCGCTGCCCAAGAAAACTCGGAGGAACAATGCCCCCACAACCCTAAAACTGGGACATGCTGCGAGTAACTTCCCCTCGGTAAAATTCTCCCCCAATAAATAATATTGCTTCTAGGTGCAAAAAATGTGATGATAGGAAAGAAGCAGTCAATAGTTGTCGTGTTAAGAATAGGAGGACCTCGTGCTAAAAGGGGCAGGTCAAAGACCTTAAAGCTCGGCTGTAGGAGATAAGATCTTCCTCAAGGAAAGCTCGGCTGCAGGAGATAGGATCTCCCCCGAGCGCCTGCAACAACCTCAACTGCAGAAGATAAGATCTCCCCCGAGGAAAGCTCGACTGTAGGAGATAGGATCTCCCCCGAGCACCCGCAACAACCTCGGCTGCAGAAGATAAGATCTCCCTCGAGGAAGGCTAGGCTGCAGGAGATAAGATCTCCCCCAAGGCAACCTCGGCTGCAGGAGATATGATCTCCCCTGAGGAAAGCTCGGCTGTAGGAGATAAGATCTCCCTAAGGCAAGCTCGGCTATAGGAGATAAGATCTCTCCCGAGCAACCTCGACTGTAGGAGATAAGATCTCCCTTGAGGAAAGCTCGACTGTAGGAGATAAGATCTCTCCCGAGGCAAGCTCGGCAATAGAAGATAAGATCTCCCTCGAGGCAAGCTCGACTGTAGGAGATAAGATCTCTCCCGAGGCAACCTCGACTGCAGGAGATAAGATCTCCCCCGAGGAAAGCTCGGCTGCAGGAGATAAGATCTCCCCCGAGGCAACTCGGCTGCAGGAGATAAGATCTCCCCCGAGAAAAGCTCGACCGTAGGAGATAAGATCTCCCCCGAGGAAAGCTCGACTGTTAGGAGATAGGATCTCCCCTGAGTGCCCCACTTCAACCTCGGCTGCAGGAGATAAGATCTTCTCCGAGGAAAGCTCGGCTGTAGGAGATAGGATCTCCTCCGAGCGCCCGCAACAACCTCGACTGTAGGAGATAAGATCTCCCCCGAAGAAAGCTCGACTGTAGGAGATAAGATCTCCCCCGAGGAAGCTCGACTGTAGGAGATAAGATCTCTCCCGAATGTCCGCATCACACTCGACTGCAGGAGATAAGATCTCCTCCGAGCCCCCGATGAGCTCAACCTCCGAACTCGATCACAGGAGATGAGGCCTACCTCAACCTCGGTTGGAGATGGGATCTCCTCCAAGCTTCAACTTGAGCATCAACTTTAGCTGGAGATGAGATCTCCCCCGAGCTTCGACCTGAACCAGCAAAGAGCCCAGAAGAAGACTTCGACAGTTGCCTTTTCTGCACTGCCTTCCTTCGAGTTTCGATCTTGAAAGTGGGGGGCCTACTATTGGGGATAAACCCCGCTCCTGCCGAAGTCTAGCCCGATGCTCTGCCTAATGTAACCAGTAGCCACGGAAGAGCATCAACGAATGGGTCTTAGCCGAACTCCTGAAGTCGGTCGAACCACTTAGTGGTCGAGCTCCTCGAACTCCTAGCATTCGAGCTCCTTCGAACCCATTTAGTCGGTCGAACTGCTTAGCGGTTGAGCTCCTTGAACTCCAAGCGATCGGGCTTTAATGGAATCCCTCAGCGCCCGAACTCCTCAGCAGTCGTCCCTCGATCGAACTCCTCAAGCGGCCGTCCCTTCAACCGATCGAGCTCATCCAAACTTCTCTACGGCCGAGCTCCTCCCGAGCTTTTCCTTCAGCTGAACTCTCCTATGAGTCCAAACTCCTCTGAACGAACTATTGCCATCAGTCTGCAACAGGCAACAAGATCGGATGATATGGCCGCCACTACTGGCAACACCACTCTCTCCGTAACCAGCCCCATGCGGCCAATGACCTGCCAGTATGGCTGTCACTATCCGCCCGACGATGCCTTCCTCTTCATACCGAACTCCATGCAGTCCCAACGGCTCTCTACCAGGCGGTATGGCCATCACCATCAACTATGCTCCGCCTATAAAGAACCCTCCAAATATGCTAATCTCTAACCTCTCGAATCTCTGAGCTCTCCTCTTCTTCTCCAAGCTCCGGAACTCATTTTCGAGCACTCCATTCTTGTTGACCAGAGCTGACTTGATCGTCAGAGGATCCTACCGAAGCCACCTCCCCACCGGCTCCGGATGGAACTTTATTTTGAAGGTCCCCGACGGCGACCTCATCGGCCTCCACTCCAGCGGATTTCGACGACGATCAAATTCTGCGTCAACAGGACATAATCAAATATATCGATTAAACTAAGACTTACCTCCATAGGACATACAAGCTTCACTATGATAAAAAAAAAAATTTATAAGAGGAGATCACACACTCTCAACCCTCGTATATCAATTATTGAGAATATATCCCAAATCCAATTATCAGCCTATTGATAGTTGGACTATACATTTTTAATTTTATATAAATTATAAAATAATAAAAGTTATTTTAGCATTTTTTCATCATAAATTTTGTTGTCTTCTAATGAACTCCTATGCTGTGATGAAGTTCATAGGACTATTTAGATTCGATAAAGAAGGATTTATCGTTTAGTTCTTAAATTGTTCACAACCAAAAGATACGTTGTTACTTAGGACGATAATGTTTATTGAGTATAGATCATTGTATGCCATATAGATTGATTATCCTCATAACCAAGGAGTGTTGAGACACTGGTATGGCATGCAAGTGAGATGTATGGGCACATCTACACTGAACGTGACTAACTTCGAAGCTTTTCTCCTATCAAGATTAGCTTCGACGGAATATGAGTATAAGTGTCCCTCCAATCTGAGATCACCATGGCGACTTTCAAGCAACTCACTATGCTCTGGTGCTGGACTACCTAAATTTCTAATTCAGTGATGGAAGATTTCTGAGCACAGTCAAGTACTTAAGGAGTTGGTGCGTGTATCAAGATGGGATTAACCATTCTTGGATTCAGGAGTTGTGTTAAATAGTATTTCAATTTAGCAAAGCTTTAGCTAGAGTAGTCCTTATGAGGGGTCATAGAAATAATTGCTTTGAGATACAATTTGAATGTATCTTCTAGGGTTGACAGTCAAACCCTAAAGTCATCCTTGCATAGAGATCGAAGAGATGAATTATACGGTAACCATATTCGCATAGGTTCTAAATATTACAATTATGACTATTCAACCTATCCAAATATCGGATACCATTGCTAGATGGTTATTTTAATTAGTATAGAAATTGATTTCTATGCTATCGGCTTAGATTCGGACTCGCAGAGTCACAGACACTAGAGGTTCCTACCTAATCTGATGGCTGATGAAGTGTCTCACTCAATTGGGACTCTATGGTCAAGAGTCCCACTAGACTGGGACTCTTCAGCCAAGAGTCCCACTGCTCTGAGAATCTGAGTCCTACATGTCTAAAACTCTATGATTGAGAGTTGGAACTCCGTAATCATGAGTTTCACTTATTTCGGATACTAGGATCAAGAGTCTTACTGGTTTGAAACACTTCGATCAAGAGTTTTATTTTATTGGAACTCTATTGTTTGGATACCTACTGAATTTGGACTCTAAATTTATGAGAGGTTTAATTAGTGATTTGATCACTAATTAACTTAATTTGATTGAGTTATGATTTTTGGTTCAAGTTCAATTGAATTAGGTTCAATTGGGTTTGACCCGATTAGGTCATGAGTTAACCTAATCGTCGAGGAGGTTTGATCCTTGATTTGATCATGGGATGGGCTTGATCAATTCCTAATTTAATTAAGATTTAATTAAGTCTAATTATGTTAGATTAAATCTGATCTAATTGAGCCTAGCCAAATCTATTTGGGTTAGCCCAATTGGATGAGGTTTGAATTCAAGACAAGTTTGACTAGTCTTCCCTTTTTGCACCCACATTTTCTATGAGAAAAGACTTCTCATATGTTTTCCCACACACAGAAGAGTCCCACACCCTTTTTCTCTATACCCCTTATGGATAAGGTTTGGTTGTTATTGGTTTTAGTTTGAATGAGATTCAAACTTAGATAAGAAACTATCTCTACCTTATCCATGTGCCATCTCTTTTTTATGCGCCCTTTTTGCTACACGAGAAGAGATTTCTTGTGATTTCTTTTCATGCAAGAGAGGGTGTGTGTCCAGCCTTCTCATGCCCTAAGTGAATTAGGATCAAGTTTCTACGATTCAAAGAGAGTTTGAATGAATAACAACTTAATCCTCCCATGCATAGAAGACTCTATTTTGGCATAAATAAAAAGAGGATATTCCTTGGGGCATGGGCGATTAATCAGAGTGAAAAACCACATTACGTGAGTCTCCCCTTGTGCATGAAAAGGGAAGGAAAAATCAAAAAAAAAAAATCCAAGAAAAGAAAAAAAAAGAGAGAAGGGTGCAGGTTTTCTTGAGAGTATACCATAGGGTTTCTAGCTTAGGGTTCGGGAAGCGATTGCATGAGCTACAAGAGTTGTAAGCCCACAAAACTTCAGAGAGAACCTCCTCTACCTCTCTCCTATGTCTACCAGCAACCTAAAGCATTTGTAAAGCCTATAGATGAAGATGAAAGTTGTTTGATCAAAACAACCCCTGAAGGATTTCGGTGTCGAGCTAGCACTTGCAGGGAGCCAATCTAGACCAGGAACCTCATGTGGATGGATCCATGGAGGCTAGTGAAGGGAAATCTTGATTTTTCAAACCAGGTTCATTCAGATTTGATCGGATCAAGAGATATATTTTAAAAAAAAAAATTTTTGATCTAGATCAAATTTGAGATGTCTTAGATCTAATTCTTATTATTTTAGTAATTAAAATAAATTTAAATAAATTTAATTTTATTTAATTTACCTTGAAATGGGTAATCCTATTATCCATTGATGATCCTGTAAGCAGCGAAAGGTTTTGAATCTAGCCATGCAAGTGCCTGGCCTCTATCGGTATCCACTTGGGCTGGATCTAGAGATCCTCTTCTTCTCTATCACGTCTCCAAAAATCAAATCTGGATCTAATCTGGAGGATCTTCAAAACTCCTTTCAAAGATCAGCCGTTGTCCTTTGCAGTAGCACACCTTCAGCTTTCAATCGCTATTCTCATCTGGATTGCCCAACCAAGACCCAAAACACTTTTGGAAGTAGAGAGGGAAGAGAGAAGATGCTTTGCATGGAGGAGGAGAGGAGAGGAGCCTTGGGGTGTGGTGGGG
>QRFJ01001366.1:8259-82106 GCA_006176705.1 Cocos nucifera
CTTCAGATTATGTACTCATAAGATACACATACCCATACCTAACAGATCATCGATTAAAGATAATGAAGTAGACAAAATTGCCTTTAGCCGGTACATCAAATGGCCACCACATCTGTATGTACTAGGCAAGGGAGATCTATGGCCCTGTTCCCTATGTCCAACAAAAGGGATTGGTCATTTTGCCTTGAAGGCAGATTCATAAGTAGGATATGCTCGAAGCTAATGGACTTAAGCCCATTTTTTCTCCAATTTGTTTAATCCTATCTTCTGCTATATGACCTAATCTTAGTGCCATAGATATCTATCGTTTAGACTATTCCCATAGTCATTTGCATCATGTTTTGCTACGATAGTTAGAACAGGTACGATCAAATGTAGCTGATAAAAGACCATTAATAAGGAAAACCATTTTGCAATTTTATTTCTTTCATAAAGAATTTACAATAGTCCTTAAGAAGGAATACATAGCCTTCTTGTCTAAGCATGAAACAGAAATCAAATTTTCTGCTAGCTACAGAAACATAATAACAGTCTTTTTAAAACTAAGTCTTCTAAACTAGAGGCGTAATCGAAGAGGATGATGTTTCCAGAGCTACTGCAGTAACTCTTGATCCATTACCGATGCGTAGGATTCATTCTCCATCCTCACCTTCTGCATCCTCAAGACCCTGCATGGAATTTCATAGATGAGCACTAGACTAGAGTAACACCCAACTGGATGCAGAAGAAACCGTAAGGTTAGACTCAATAACGAGCAATACTCCAGAAAGGAACCTTCCTTCTTATTCTTCAGGTGGCCAGGTAAGTAGGTAGTTCTGCTTCCAATGGCTGTGCTATTGCAATGAAACACTTTCCGTTTTGCAGTCGACCTTTTTTTCTTCGAGTTCTGCCTTCTTCTTCTTGCTCCCTCCACCTTCTTGCTTTTTGCAGACTTTTTTTCTTTCATAAGACTTGCTTTGTGGAAGAAGTTCCGTTCCATAGCAAGAACTGAGTCTTTAGAACCTTTCATAGAAAAAGCTCAGCGGTGGGACCAGCATATTCATTAATTTGAGCTAAGAATTTTGAGTTTATGCATATGGTAATTCATGATGAATTGCCCATATGCATTAGTCAAATTGCAGAGATAACATCATTCTGCAGATCCAAGTCCAACTTCACACCGAGCTTCTCAAGCTCATTCCATGTCCTTGATCATCATCGACGGTTGATCTTGGACTACTGCCCATCACGCCATCTTAGCCTTAAAAAATTATTTTGTACTTGAACTTGGCTGCGCGACTCTGTTCACCAAATTCTTCCACAGGTGAGACCACATTTGGCGATCAGTCTCGATCTTCATGTTGGTTGCTAGAGCTCATCAGACATCGAAGCCCACATGTAATATCTGGGCCTTATTATCTTCGTCTAATTAACCTTTCCAGAGATGCTCTCTGTTCAGTGGTAATGACGGTGCTGGGTTAAGCGTGGAGTTCCTGGTCCGAGTACATTGGTTAACTTCTCAGAACCAAAACTATTTTGTAGTTCCTGAGCCAATCTTTGTAATTGGTCCGTCAGCTATATTGTGTCCAGGATACGTGCTAATGGGTTGGACGCAGACATTTTTCTTAGAGAGTTATAGATTCATAGTAGATGACGTGTAATATGACTGACCATTTGCTTTAGATATGTTAGTTTTAAACAAATTAGCTCCCACTATTTTTTGGGATCCCTACACTCCCTCTTTAGAGATGCAAAAATCTCCACGATTAATTGATTTCTAGTGGGTGGTGCGCAGTCTCACCAACTAACTCATCACCCTCACCTAACAGTTATTGGTAATGGGTATACCAATGAGTGAACAACTCTTGTTCAATGATTCTCCAATCATGGTGCACCCAAACTTGGTCTCTAATTCTCATGAAATCTCACCATATCAAAAATATTGAGCTAACTCATCCTCCAGCCATAGCATCAATTGCCTAACAGACATGTTGCTCTTCCCGGTGCAATTTGGAGCCACTGTATCCAGTTGAGAACAATCAAACCCCGGGAAGGGCCCGCATATCTACAATGGGGGAAGACCTCAGACTTATCTTTTCAGAGAATTGATTCAGGTACATTAAACTAGACTTGTATATCATAACAAATTAGACTAACTAGTGGCATGGGTCAGCTCAGATTATTGACCACCTCAGATCAGAACTGTGTCAACAGAGATGGCCAGGTAAGTGAACCGGTGGAAGGAATATGCCATTAACTCGTATAAGAATGCATTCAAGTCGAGTAGCTTCCAATTAAGAAATCAGTCGATCGTAATTGTGCCAAAAACTTACCTTAGACACCAAATGTTGCCAGCAGAACCAATTGGGTTAGCCGACAATCCAGACTCTAACCTCTGGCCTAATTAGGTCTTGCTTGATCCTGACTCAATGTGACCCAGACTTAACCTATTAGGCTGGTCAATTAAGCATTGTGTGATCCCATTCTAACCAACTCTGGATTCGGTTGATCAACCGCCTTAGATGCTAATTGAGCTACAAAGCCCGAACCAGTATTATTGAATATGTTTTAGACTAAAATTTCTCAATTTTAGACTAATTGATATTCATATCTTATTTTAATTAAGTAGACGTTTCGATAAACAAAATATGCACAATAAATCCTAGGTCAGGATCTAGGTTTTGCAGAAATAAGGTTTTGGTTTCTTATTAAGACGAAGCGCTAGCACCCCTACACATCATAAGAACACCTATCAATGAAAGAGAGGGCCTTTAAAGTCTTCTTCGTCGTATGACCGGACGGCCAAGAGGAACGCCTTAATCAGGAACATGCAATACACAAATATTAGATCTTATCATTATATCTCATATATAAATTAGATCTAAGTCATGGCAATTTTGCATACATCTCATGTATCGAATCATGACAGTATTTTCAAATCCAAATATACCCTCATAATATCTAAAAAAATAGATTTTAAATTGATTATCAAAATAAATTCTATCTAGATAATATGTAGAACTATTCTACAACTAGTCTAGACATGCATCTATCCATATCTCATATGATATTTAAAATTAAATAATTTTTATTTACTATTTTTTTAGGATATATTATAACCATTATAAATATCAAAAAATAGTTTAATAAATAGATTAAAATATATTTAATTCAAATTAAATTAAAAACATGCAAGACTATTCTATACTAAACTGTTCTATTTTAGAACCTATCATGCATATTTATCTAATCTTAGACCAAATAATTTAATTTTAATTTTTTATAATTTTAATCTGATCAGTATTCTCATGGACATCGAAAATCACTTATTTTTTTATTAAAAATAAATTTAAAAATCAGAAATCTAAATATTTAGAATCTTGGCTTTATATCAGTTGAAGGAAAATTCCTGATTCCCAGACCAGTTCGTTTCAGATCTGATCAATCAAGAATATATTCACAAAAAAAAAAATGTTGATCTAGATAGACTAAGATATTTTAGATCTGATTATATTATTTTAGAAATTAAAATAAATCAGATAAATTAAATCAAATTTAATTTACCTTTGAAGGTAATCCTATTACCCAGTTGATGATCTTGTATGCAGCGGAAGTTTCAGGAATCTAGCCATGAAGTGCCTGGCCTCTACCCGGTATCCACCGGTGAATTTGGAGATCCCTTTTTCTCTATCATGTTATCCAACAACAGACTAGATCTGATCTGGAATCTTCAAACACCGTTCGAAGATCAACAATCATCCTGGTTGTAGTAGTGCAGCTTCTTAGCTTTCAGTCACCCTCTTTGATCTCTAGATCGCACCAACCAAGCTCCAAAACTGCTTTGGAGGTGAGAGAGGAGAGGGAGAGGTGGTTTGGCATGGAGGAAGAGAGGAAGAGGCCAGCCTTTGGGGTGTGGGAATTATGAATTCAAATCTTACTTTCAATCACAATCTGGATGGGCCAGGTTATTTATAGCTGTTTGTAATCCAACTTCTCTTCTTTCCAACCAATTCACAACTCTTTGTGAAATCAGACTAAATCTGATTGTGGGGAATAGAGTCCCCTGGATTTCCTCCTTAGAGGATGCCTAAGACCAGTCAAAGTTGGTTCTTAGGAGAACTCTAATTGGAATCCAAAAAAGGAGATGGAGCCCTATCCAACAGGGATCCTAGGCGCCTCCAAGCTTGGGCACACCGCCAAGGTGGCGTACGCCCTCCTCCTTGTCGGGTTCTAGTAGGGGGACAGGCCCCCACCAACTCTCCAATAGGTGCGTGACATGTGGACAAAAGTCAAAGTATCAATGGACAACATTTGACCAGTCAAAGGTAGATTTTGACAAAGTCAAAGAAACAAGAAATGGCAGGTGACCAAAAATGTAGGTAATGTCTTACAAAAATAAGACAACCTTTTCTGACTTAGAGCAACTCCAGTCAGACTATATGAAAGCCTCCAAATTGAGCACAAAATCCTTGCTCAGATAGGATAACTTATTTTGATAGCAAAGAAGGACGTTAGTCAATCGAGTGCTAGCACGATTTCCTTGAACCTAAATTGAATCTCATTCAGATTCAATTGAACTAGGATCAATTCAATTGAATGATCACCAAATTCAAACCCTTGATTGTTGTACCCAGTTAGATTTGTTCTATTGGTAATGGCGATATATCATGATCGTTTATCATCGACATCATTGAAACTTCCTTTCGATGATCAGAACTCTTCTGATTCAAACAGATAGAATGATGATCATCTAAATCATTCTAATTGCTCCCAAAATCCACCATGACACCTACAGTATATAGGTGCACCATCAGAGCTAAATGCAGAACCTCTTGGTTGCAGCTAACCTGTGTGATTAGTTCTCTATCTTGGGCCCCAATCAGATTAGGGTTAAGGTAAAACTCATCAAAACCTAGTTTCTGTCATATGATTGTAATCATTCAATTTGAGTGCAAATATGGAAAACTAAATAGAAATCTTTCTATATTTTACCACCATGCCATGGCTTCAGACTTGATTCTATGATCATCATAAGGTTGCTCCTCTACCACCGAGGTAGATAGATTCCATCTGATCTATCCAGTTCCTACAATGGAACATGGCTATAGCAACATACATCTCAGGTTTCGCGAATGGGCTAGAAGACTGAGTTATGTCTAGTCAAACGTTAACATCCTCAAGGTGTACTGTCGATGCAACCTCAGATCAAAGAACTCGAGACATCATGTAGGTCTACTGACAGTGCATCGAGTCAATCAATTGATGAGAGACGGTTAGGACACCCTAAATGGACTAGCTCGAGAGGTCACCTCAGGTAGCCCTCATTCTCTAAAGAGTAACTATACTCTACACTCTGTGTCTCCACACCGTAGACTCAGAACTTCATTGCTGACCTAAAGAGAAGCGATTGTTACACCATACACCTTTCAAATCAATTACCCCCTCCTCGTGATGATCGCTATGGTCGAGGCATTTTATGAGTTAACAATGATTATCATGTCTTAAATTGTTTAACTCTTGAAAATATGATTATCATTACAAATAACTCAATAGGATGTATATCACAGATACTAAATACACATATTGATACGAAAAGGTAATCCATTTTATGATTATTAGTCAAAAGTTATAATTTTTGCCCCTAGACCAGTGTATTAATGATAGGTTGTTCAGGCCCAATTCTGGCTTCTAGGGTATCATATAGTCTAACGATGAAGTATCGAATCTGGCATGGATTCAACAGTAGGTGAGGGTTGACCTTGAAGATGGCTAAACTCCTCTCTGATTGAACCTTCTTCTGACCTTGTCCCTCCATTACATTCGACAAATCCTACAAGCCTCACATTAAGGATCTTGGACTAGCAGAACTCTTCCTCAGTTGAACTTCTATACCCCACTTTATGAATGGTAGATCTTGGCACTCTAGCATCAAGAACTTTGGTTGCACGAACTCAAATCAGCAAAGGAATCTCGTTATTAATGTCAATCCAAACTTCTTGGGAAGCCTAGCCACAGCCCTAATCAGCAGATTCACTATCCTTTCAACTTTCAATCCAGAGCAGTTATCCACTTGCGAATGATCTTGAAGGTAGTTAAACTTTCAGAAGCAGTTGTGACTACACTATTAAGCAGTTGAAAATTGTATCCTAATGCCAATCGTCAGCCTATTGATGGTTGTCCTACCATATAATTATAATTGATTCATTATTAAATAAAATATATTTTTGGCATTTTCATCATAAAGTTCTTCTAGTGAACTCCATTATTGTGATGAAGTTCTTAGGACTATTTAGCTTCGATAAAGAGAGAATTTATTAATTAGTCCTTAAACTATTCATGACCAAATGATATGCTGTTAATAAGGATGACAACATTTATCGAGCATAGGTCATTATGTACCATATGGATTGATTGTCCTCTTAACCAAGGAGTATGGAGATACTGGTATGGCATACAAGTGAGATGTATGGGTACATCATCATGGAACATAACCAACTCCAGAGCATTCTACTATCCAGAATTGCTCTAATGGGATATAGGTATAAGTATCCCTTAGACCTGAGATCACCATAGTGGCTTACAAGCAACTCACTATGCTTTGGTACTGGACTAACTGAATTTTTAATTCAATGATAAAAATTATTTGGGCACAGTCAAGTACTTGCAAAGTCAGTGAGTGATCAATATAGGATTGACCACTCCAAGAGTCGGAGAAGAATGCATCATTATATTTCAATATAGCAAAAATCTTGGCCAAGGTAATCCATGAGATGGATTTGATATTTTAAAATACAATGTGGATGACCTAACCAGGATTGACAGTTAAACTCTGAGGTATCCTACAAGCATTTTGGTTAATGGGATAAATTATATAAAAACTATATCCACATGGGTTCTAAGGATGTTGTTCTACACATTAGACCTATCCAGCCATCGAGTACCATTGCTAGATTGTCACTTTGATTGATACAAAAATTTATTTCTATGCTATCGACTTAGGTTTGGATCTATGGGATCACACACATAAGAGTTCTCAATCTGATCGGATGGTTGATTGATAATTAAGAATCGTTCTAGGGTTAAACATTCGATATGATTAATATTTGACCTAGTGCAAGTATTGCAGGAGAATCGATAAGCAATTCGATTGCTAATTAGCTTAATTTGATTAAGCCAAAGAATTGAGATTAAGTCTAATTAAATATAATTTAATTATATCTGGTTTGGGCTTAATTGGATCAAGTCCAATTAGTTTATTGGATGAGCAAATTGCAAGGAAGAACTAGTCCTAGTTCAATTAGGACTTATATCAACCCAATTATTAATTTGATTAGAAAATTAAATCAAAATTAAATCTAATTTAATCTAATTTATTTAGATTATTAGTTGGACTAAGACCTAATCTAATTTATTTAATTAAATTCTAATTTAATTTGGTCCAAGGATCAAGTTGGATCAAATCAAACTAGGAGTCCTAGTGAGACTAGGACTCCTATCTCCATGTGCCACCTTAGCCCCAACGCCTCCGATGCCATTTTTGTTAGATTTTTTTATGGAAATATTTCTTTCTAGATGTTCATGCATGCCTCCTTACTCTCTTTATCTCAAATATGGTATTTAGATATTGTGATCAAGTCAAAAGAAGAGTTTGAGTTGATTTAAACTCTATAAGATAGAGTTTTGAGAAACCAAAACTCCTTCCTATTTTGTATCATCCACATCCCTATTTTTTGTTTAAAATTTTTATGACTTTTAGAGGATGTTTTGTGTGACATTCCTTGGTAGTCCACACCAAAAAATATAGGAGAGGGTGCCCAAGAGTTGGGCGCCCCAAGTCTAGCCCTGTTTGGATAACCCTTGACTAGGTATTTGACCTAGTCAAGGATTCCTCTGTATCTTCTTATATAAAATAATTTTTGATATAATTTTTTATAAATTATAAATCTGAGAGAGGTCATTTAGGGCATGAAAAATCTGAGAGATAAGCCTAGGGTGTGGGATTTTGTAAAGGCACCAATCAAGGTGCTTTGGTGAGAGAAGAAAGAAGAAGAAGAGGGTCTTCTTCTAGTTTTTTTTTCTTCCACTTCTATTCCTCCATCTTTGTGAGTATTTGAGAGGTGTCTCAACATTAAAAATTATCTTTCTCAATTTAGAAAGTTGAAGTATCCAAGCTTGAAGGAAAGAAGATTCAGATCGATCGTTGGAGAAGGATCAGCATAGTACTAGCATACTGTGCTGATTTTTGGGCACCAGACTTCAGATCTACAATCGAGGGCTCATGTGGATAACTCGTAGAGGCTAGACATATGTGCAGCTCAGAGCAACCATCTCAGGCCTAGATCAGTGAGTTAAGAAACTCAAGATTCAAATATAAGGGTGATCTGATCTTTCTATTACATGTCTAAATCTGATCTAGAGTAATCTACTGTTGATATGATTAATATGCAATTTTTTTGATATTTTATTTTTTGATTTAATAGCATGCCTTAATCATATAATAGAATCATATATCTAGGATTTTATGCTATATTGTTCATGATTTAATGTGATTAATCCACCTCATCCACTGTACTTTTGAAAAAATTTCAAAAGCTAACCCTAGATTAGTTTCTACAATTGGTATCAGAGTCTAGGTTCATTTATTACATGATTTATGCATGATTAGATTATATTTTTAGATTAGATCTAATTTATAATCTGATAATTAAATCTAAAAATAAAATTTTAGATTGCACGTGCTATAAGGTTGTCCTGCTGTAAGGTTTACCCTTTACAGTAGAGAGATTGTCCTAGTGTGTGCGGATCTAAAATCTTAATCATAAAATTTTAGATTAGATTTAAAAAATTTTATGATCTGATTAAAAAAGTTTTAATCTAATTTTTATTATCATAAATATGTTAGACCTGATCTAAGATGATTTATGATTAATTAGAATTGAAATAGCTTCAATTTTATAAGCATGTTTAGATTAGATCTAAAATAGTTTTCATGTTTGTTATATGTGCATATTGATTATGAATCAAACATGCAACTAGTTGATAGAATCATGTTGCAAAAATCTTTTACAAAGATGAAAATTATTTTTGAAATGCTGAACCCCAACCCTTAGCCCAAAATTTAATTAAGAATTAAGAATTGATTGATTAGGATCTGGGATTATGAATTGAAGATCCTAAGACATAAATCATAACATATTTGATTAATGGGTTAGTGGAAATTAGGTCCATTAATTAGGTTAGACCTAAGATTAGATTAAAGAATGGACTTAATTAGAGAATTGACTAAATCTAATCAATAGTTGTCTTAGATTAGGTCAAAGATTCTCTAGATCAATTACAATAGTTGCAGTTGGTCAAGTCCATGTCTTTAAGGAGAACTAAGATGGATTTGATTTCTGGCTATGTGGTCAAACCCAAAATTACTAGGCTGGTCAAGTTGAGACTAGTGAACCGGATGGTGTCTAAGGTAAGTTTAGCAATCTGACCAATAGTTTTTAATTGGAAGCTACTCGCACTAATTCAATCTTTGATGAGTTAATGGCATATCCCTTTCACTGATCTCACTTACCTAGCCATCCTAGTGAATTAGATTTGATTAGATCATTCAGTGATTTGGGCTCATCCATGTCAATTAGGTAAATCAGTGTGACTAATTTAGGTGCTGCTAATGCCAGTTTGAATTAGGTCCTTTTTTTTTTATCTAACTTGGTGAAGTTAGTGGAAGGATCGAAATTGGCTAGCTCATTCTCTCTATCTTCTTTAAATCAAATCAATCAAATCTTCTAAAATTATTAGATTCCTAAAAATGAAATAATTATGGTGATAACTAGATCATAGCTTCCCATTAAGTGGATGATAATGGATCCATTAGTTTGATAATCATTGAAGGCCCAAAGACCTAGTACTTATTGGCTAATGAAATTATTATTCATAATATGATTTTCTGACCGCATCTATCTAAATGGTGGTTAGGTTGACCAACCAAGGTTGGACTTAATCATTCATTGATTAGATGGACCAAGTATGGTCATGTTAATTGATGTGTGCTAATCTATAGCTATGGCAAGTGCACCAGTCAATCAAGTAATAAAGTAAATGAGTAGAGTATCATCCCTAGAGGATTGAAAAATAAGTACTGAAAAGCTCTTTCCTATACTTTATTTAGAAAATCGATTTATGAGAATAAGAAATTAAAGAACAAAATAAAGAAATAATTAAAAATTTTAAAAAAATAGAGAGAGTGTAATTATTAGGATTTTAAACTTAAGAGTAATGGGTTACTAAGGCAATCGGTTCACCAACTCAGTCAATACAATATTCAGGTTATTAGATTAATTTTATTTCATGTGACGGTGGAGTCTCCTAATTTATTCACTACTCTTTGGTCCAAGCATAGCAAAACTATCAATATTTATTAATTATCCTTTGGTCCAAGTATAATTTAAATAAATATTAATGCATTAAGTTTTGTGAAACCCTCTAATTAAAATACGTTGCATCCAAAGCGCACTAAAATTTCCGCATGCATATGAATTCTAATTTGATTCATAATATAAGGTATATAATTAAGAAGCAATAACATAGTCCGTAACATCTATGTTCATCAGATCAATTAGAAGATCGTCAGTAATCTAAAAGCATTAAGATCATATTTATATACTCCTCATGAATAAAATTTAAAATTAAAAATAAATCATACTGAATATTGCATCAAAAGAGTGGCTACACCTTAGCCTTAGTGAAAAAAAAATTAGTTCATGATAATAAGTTCAAAAATAGCAAATAAAATAAAAAGCATAAAGAAATTAGACTGTTTGATTGCTGAAATTGATTGTCCGTCGCTCTTGGTGTGGAGAACTTGGTGAAGAAGAAAAGAAGCTCCCTAATCAATGTTCTGATTGTTGGAAGAAGGAAAAGAAAAAAAATTAAAAACCCTTCCTTTTCTCTCAAAAATCTCTCTTCTCTTTCTACCTCTCTCCTCTCTTTCTCTTCTTTTTCTTTTTCTTTTTTTTTTACTGTCTCCCTCTTTTCTCTCTTTTTTTCTTCTTTTCTTCAGCAACAACAAACTTTTTATAGGCTAAGTCAAATTAGGTTTAAAACTCTTAATATAAGTCAAATTATGACTTTGGATGATTCTGACCATTACATGTCGATCAAATGATCCACAAATTGCTTAAAAATCCTTTTAATATCCCAGATCAGTCAAATTCATGGCAGCCATCGGATCATTGTTGGATTGAATCTGGGCCATCAGATTGCGCACAGAGATATCTTGATTCTTAGTTTTATAGTCAAGATGAATCTCAACCGTTGGATCTCGATCGGAAGTGTGGATGTCGTTCGTCAGCGCATGCATTTCGGCCATCCGATCAAATCCCAGTGAAAGCACCCGTCAGATAGACAAAATTCTCAAATTATCCTCTATAGATCATGCGCGAGCTCGGTGTTGCATGGACCGCTGCATTATTCAGCCAATCGGAGCACGCTTCTCCATGTGAAATTTTTGAATGCCCTCCAAACGATCCACCGTGCACCGCAAAAAATGCTGATGTCAGCCTAGCATCAGCGGGTGGTCTGCTGAGTGGGATCGAATCGAACGGTCTGCTGAGCCATTTTTTTGAACCGGTTTGACCGGACCGGCTTTCTCTTTTTTTTTTTGAAATTCAATTTTGGGCTCATTTGAAGTCCATTTTGCTTGAAATTTGTTTCATCTGAACTAGAAAATAAATCTTCATATTGATAGCCTTCTTTCATACATAAGATTAACAAAAATATCAATTTCTAAAAAATAGATTATTTTTTTATAATTTAATACTTTTATTGTATATTTTTATCGCTATCACACCCTCCAACTTAGTCATTGCTAGTCCCTTAGCAATGTTTTATTTAATACCATGTTTCAATAAGATTATCCATCAAAAGATAAAATCTAGGACTAAAGGTCAAAAAGTTTAGAAAATACTGCTAATTAAGCATTGAGCTTCAGAAGCAAATTTTTCAGTCAATACAATTAAAAACTTTCTTAGAGTACATCAAAGATCTATAGCACTTGTGTTCGTGATAACTAACTTTAACATTTCAGTGTTAAATTAAAAGAACAAAAGTATCCTCTCTTATCACCTATTTTGATCAATTTTCTATACATTCTTAATTTTATACTCATGAATTAAGGTAGCTTTCACACTGCCCCCCTTTTTTTTTCTTTTTGCTGTGCTGAGCCTCCTGGCCTTCCCTTCATCATTTTACGTGAATTTCTACACTTGACCTAGGTACAGAGACCTAGTTACTAGGCTTTGAGCAATCCACATATACTCTATCTTTTGCACTTTATTTTTAGGCAGGTAGCTCTTTCCTTAAATTCAAGTTTTTTTGATTAGAAAGTATATTAATTATCAATTTTCAGTGATAATTGAATCCTCAGTTGGCCTTATAATCAATACCTACTTTGCCTTGTTAGTGTGCATGTGCAATTAGAAGTGCTAATAGTCTTTTAATGACCTAAGTAGGATGCTAAAAGTCGACCAACTAATCTACTTCTTTAACTCGTTACATTCATTAGCAAATAATTCTATCTTTTATCACTTGTCCAATCTATCTTGCTCAAGATTTTCTTCTTGACACATGGATTTTTTTTTTTTACCCCTAACTTATCTACATTACTTAAAGGAGAAAGAAAAATAAAGGATGCAATAAAGAATGAAGGAATACAGGATTTGGCGATTGATTCTTGGAGCTTTGAAATTTTGCTTGAGTCTCATTGATTTTTCTCTCTTTAAAATACACACCAATTAAAGAGCAACAACAATTGCTAAAATCAAGAAAAAAAAATGTCAAACTAAAAAGAAAAGAAACAACCTATTAGTAGTTCTAATTATAGTCTCAGCTTCTTTCTGATTCTAAGTGGATCAATCAGTGCCACTTCAATTGGAATACTTTCATGTTTGATCGAGCCCTCTTTTAATTGGACATTGCTAGCTTTAATATCTCAAACCTATTGTCTACAGATTCTCATATACGAATTATCTATAATATCAATTAGAAAATAAGTTTGATTATCATCAGGATGTTTAGTTCTTGAAAACATTAAGTACTTGTTCATCTTGGATTCTAAGAATTAATTTTTCTTGTTGAACATCTATTAAAGCTCTTTAGTAGCTAAAAAGGGTCTCCCTAAAATAAGGGGTACATCATAATCTTCTTTCATATCAAGAACAATAAAATCAATAGGAAAAATAAACTTATTTACCTTTACCAAGACATCCTCCACTATACCTCTTGGATATTTGATGGATCTATCGGCTAATTGAAGAGTAATATGGTAGGCTTCGGTTCTCCTAGACCCAGCTTCCTGAAATAGAAAAGGATGAGATTAATATTGCTCCACATAAAACTTTATCAAACTACAATCACCAAAATGCAAGGGATAGTAAAACTCCTGGATCTTTTAGCTTCTGTGGTAATTTATTTTGAAGTATTGCTGAGCATTCTTCATTCAAATTTATTCTCTCATGCTCCTTCAGCTTTTTCTTATTTGTTAGGATTTCTTTGAGAAACTTGGCATACCTGGGCATTTGAGTGATAGCATCTACAAAAGAATATAATATGTAAATTCTTTAATATTTGAAAAAAGTTAGAAAATTCTTATTTGATGCTGTATTTGTCTCTCTGGGAATGATAGTGGTGGCACATAGGGCTTCACATTTGGGTCGGCAAACTATATACCTGGAGACCATCCATCTGCTGGTTATTTTGGTGACTGAGAATTTTAGTTATGGTTCCTTATTTGTAGTTGGCTCTTCAGTCTCTTTCTTCTGATGTGGCTCCTCCAGCTTTGTACCACTTCTTAGATGATAGCATTGACTTGCTCCCTTGGATTGGTCTCCATGTTGCTGGGCAAGGATCCTTGAGGTCTCTCGGAGATTATCTTAGCTATTTGACCTATTTGCATCTCCAATTTGGATTATTGCTCTTGTCCGTTAGTTTGGCTTCCAAATTTTATAGTTGCTCTTGGTTTTGCATGAATTTGACCATCAGCTCTTCCATGTTGGACTTCTTTTCAGGTACTTGGAATCTCGAGGGTGGCTGTTGTGCTATATTTTGATTACTCCAGAGAAATTTGGGTGCTACCTCCACCCTTGATTATATGTGTGGAGTAGGGATTGTTTTATTATGGCCTGAAAAAATTACCAACATAATTAGCTGTATCAGTTGCTTTAGCAAAGGATTATTGTCTGCAATTGCTCGTATCATGTCCTCCTCCACACAGGTCACAAGTGATGCTCTGAATATGCATAGCTATTTCCTTCAAGTTGTTGACTTTGGCTCTAAGGGCTGCAATTTCAGTTATAAGGTTGGCACGCAATCTACTCCCTACATAGCTACTAGTCTTTTTGGCATCATGCATTCTATCTGCCACTGATAGCTATTTGATGCCATCTCATCGATCAGATCGAAGGCTTCTTCCTCTATTTTTTGGTTAATGGTTCCTCCTGCTGCTGCATCAATCATAGAATGATTAGTAGGAGATAAATCATTATAGAAAGTTTGTACCTGAAGCCATACGGGTAGTTGATGATGTGGACATCTCCTCAGCAGTTTCTTGAAATGCTCCCAAGCCTCATACAGTGTCTCCATGTCCATCTGTATAAAAGAAGTGATATCGTTGCACATCTTGGCAGTCTTAGAAGGTGGAAAGTACTTGGCTAAGAATTTTTGGGCTAGGATATCCCAAGTTGTGATAGAACCTGTAGGAAGAGAATGAAGCCAACTTTTAGCTTTATCCCGTAAAGAGAAAGAAAATAATCTTAATCTAATAGCATCATCCGACACCCCATTAATTTTAAAAGTATCACAAAGTTTAAGAAAGTTAGAAATATGGGCATTCGGATCATCATGCACGTGTCCACTGAATTCGATAGTTTATTGAATCATCTGGATCATCGTCGATTTTATTTCAAAGTTGTTTGCTCGCACTGGCAGTCTCCTGATGCTCGAAGCTGCATCGACTACAGATGGTGTGATGTAATCATTTAATGGATGATGTACTGGTCGAATAGCTTCATGCTGTCCTTCGATCGCCATATCCAATCCTAGATTGATGTCGTTAGGATCTTCAGCTGCCATATTTCTTTCTTGTTGTAGTCTTCTAATGGTCCTTTCAATTTTTGATCTAAAGATAGTAAGTTACTATGTCCAGTACTGTCTGCACTGAATAATTTTTTTTAAATAAAATAATAATAAAATAAATTTCTAAAGTAAGCTAGGATCAAAATTTTAATATTGTTTTAGACACAATCCCCGGCAATGGCGCCAAAAACTTGATGCGTGCTAATCCAGATGGAAGTCTATATCAGTAATAAAGTAAATGATAGATATCATCCCTAGAGGATGAAAAATAATACTGAAAAGCTCTTTCCTATGCTTTATTAGAGATCGATTTATGAGAATAAGGATTAAGACAAAATAAAAAATAATTAAAAATTTTTGAAAATAGAGAGAGTGTAATTATTAGGGTTTTAAACTAGAGCAACGGATGACTAAGGCATCGGTTCACAACTCAGTTAATACAATATTCAGGTTATTAGACTATTTTATTTCATGCAACTATGGAGTCCCTAATTTATTCACTACCCTTTGGTCCAGGCATAGCAAAACTATCAATATTTATTAATTACCCTTTGGTCCAATATAATTAATAATTTAATGCATTAAATTTGTGAAACCCTCTAATTAAATACGCTACGTCCAAAGACACTAAATTCCTGCATGCATATGAATTCTAATTTGATTCATAATACAAGGTATATAATCAAGAAGCATAATATAGATGTACTTGGTCCGTAACATCTATGTTCATCAGATCAATTAGAAGATGGCCAGTAATCTAAAAGCATTAAGATTAGATTTATATACTCATGAATAAAATTTAAAATTAAAATGATCATACAATATTGCATCAAAAGGTCTAACCGAAGTAATAATTTAGTTCATGATAACAAGTTCAAAAACAACAAATAAAATAAAAAACATAAAGAAATTAGACTGTTTGATTGCTGAAATTGATTGTCCATCACTCTTGGTGTGGAGAACTTGGTGAAGAAGAAAAGAAGCTCCTTGATCAATATTGTGATTGTCGGAAGAAGGAAAGAAAAAAATTAAAAACCCTTTCTTTTCTCTTAAAAATCTCTCTTCTCTTTCTATCTCTCTCCTCTCTTTCTCTTCTTTTTCTTTTTCTTTTTTTCCTTTTACCGTGTCCCCTCTTTTCTCTCTTTTTTTCTTTTTTTTCTTCGATAATAGCAGACTTTTTATAGGCTAAGAGATGGATTTTCCACCAAAATCCTATTGAAATTAGGTTTAAAATTCTTAATATAAGTCAAATTAGGACTCTGAATGATTTTGACCATTGGATGTCGATCAAACGATCCAAAAATTACCTAAAAATTCTTTAAAATATCCTAGATCAAGTTGAAATTCATGGCAGCTGTTGGATCTATCGTTGGATTGAATCTGGGCCATCAGATCATGCACAGAGAAGCCTTTGATTCTTAGTTTTAAAGTCAGGATGAACCTCAGCCGTTGGATCTCGATCGAGAGCTATGGATGCCGTTCGTTAGTGCATACATTTTGGCCGTCCGATCAAATCTCAGTGAAAGGTGCCCATCGGATCAGACAAAATTTTTAAATTGCCCTCTATAGACCATGCGTGAGCCTGATGTTGCATGGACCACCTCATTCTTCAGCCAATCAGAGTGCGCTTCTCCATTTGAAATTTCCGAAATGCCCTCCAAACGGTCCACCATGTGCCGCAAAAAGTGCTGACGTCAGCCTAGTATTAGCATTGCATCAGTGGGTTGGTCTGCTGAGTGTGGTTGAATCGGGCAATTTGCTGAGCCGATTTTTCTAAACCGGTTTGAACCGGACCAACTTTCTTTTTTTTTTTGAAATTCAATTTTGGGCTTGTTTGAAGTCCATTTTGTCTGAAATTTATTTTATCTAAATTAAAAAAATAAGATCTTCATATTGGTGGCCTTCTTTCCTATATAAGATTAACAAAAATATCAATTTCTAAAAAATAGATTAATTTATTTTATAATTTAATACTTTTATTAGTATATTTTTACCGCTTATCATTAATGGTTGGACCTAATCGGACATTTTTAGTGGAGGCCAAAGCCTACTGATTAGGGACTAGGAAAAAATTAAATTACTAAAAATTATTTAAAAAAATAATTGGTTATGAACCTACCCTTAGATGTACATGGGTTGACCAACCAAAGTTGGACTTGTGTGTAATCTACGTGGATTTTAGTATCTACTAAGAAATTAGGATAATTTCTCAAATTGGAGGTAGAGGCTACCAATTTGAATAAAATAATGGAAGAACCTTTTGATTAAAAATCCAAATTTGTAGGTTTAATTAATCAATTACTAATTAGATTTTATTTTTTTTTTGTGCAGACATGGCCACTTTTCTTTCGCTCCGATCATTGTTAGACAATGATAAGCTGGTGGAACCCAACTTCTATAATTGATATCGAAAGTTGAAGATTGTCCTGAAGCATGAACGGATTCTGTATGTACTTATAGATCCGACACCTAAGGAGCCTTTACCCAATGCATGTGGAATGGTCAAAGACACTTACCAGAAGTGGCTCAATGATCAAATCATTCTACATTGCATTATGTTGGCTGTCATGAGTGACGAGTTCAGTTACAAGTTTGAGTTAGCTCAGTTAGAGGACATGCTTCAAGTATTGAACGAGTCTTGTGGTACACCCGATGATGTTGAGAGGCACAAGACTAGTTGTGCCATCTTCAACGCCAAGATGAGGGATGGAGCTTCAGTCACTGATCATGTACTGTACATGATCAAGCTGATGGAGCATTTGAGCAAGCTCAGATTTTTCTTGCATGAGCAACTAGGAAAAGATGCAATTTTGAACTCATTATCCAAATCATATCTTTCATTCCTTACTAATTATAGAATGACAAAGCTTGAGGTTAACTACCACTGGTTACTAGGATTGCTTCAGAACTTTGAGAAGGATCACTACCTCTTCAAGGAGTCTGTGAACTTAGTGGGAGGTTCATCTTCTGATTCTCGACCCTTTAAGAAAGGAAAGAAGAACAAGAAGAGAAAATCAAAGAAGGTGCAAGTTCAAACTGGGACATCTGCGCAAGGCTTGACTAAGAAGATCAAGCCTGATAAGAGTCAAGCTGAATGTTTCTTCTGCAAGAAATGGGGACACTAGAAGAGGAACTATCCTCAATACACTGCCTCACTGGACCCCAACAGGTTGAGAAAGAAGCAAGTTGTTGCTGGGCAAGATATTTATATGATAACTCCTTACAATTTTTCTATGTATGATAAAACTGATTGGGTATTGGATATTGGTAGCCCTTACCATATTTGCAATTCGTTGCAGGGGTTGCAGGTCGGTAGGAGATTCGAGCAAGGCGAGAGGTTCCTTAACGTTGGAGATGGAAGACCGGTTCCAATTCTAGCATTAGGAATCTTGAAACTTGTATTTGAGTCTCATATAGTTATTCTTAGTGATTGTCATTTTTGTCCTAGTTTCTTTTTGAATATTATTTTTGTAAGCCTTTTGGCCAAAGAAAATTATGAATTTTTAATAAAAAAAGAATTTTGTAATATCATTATGAATGGTATTACTATATTCTCTAAACATTTGAATAATGGTGTGTACATATTATCACAACCTATTAATGTAGTCTATTCCACTAGCAAGCATCCTAGATTAGATAATATATCTGATATCTACTTATGGCACTATAGGCTAGGTCACATCAATAAGAACAGGATAAATAGGTTGACTCAAGAGGAAATCCTTGAAATTAGTGATTGTGAATCACTTCCAATCTGTGAATCTTGTCTTCTTGAAAAAATGATCAAGTCACCTTTTACTGAAAATGATGAGAGAGCCACTGAGCTCTTAGGTCTAGTACATACTGATGTATGTGGACCAATGAGCATAAGTGCCAGATGGATATCTCTACTTCATTATTTTCACAGATGATCTATCCAGATATGGATATGTCTATCTAATGAAATATAAGTTAGAGTCATTTAAAATATTCGAATGATTCAGAAGTGAAGTAGAAAAATAAACTGAAAAGAATATCAAGACTCTTCGATCTGATCGAGGAGGGGAATTTCTTTTTGATGAGTTTCTCACATATCTAGGAGAGAATGGAATTCTCTTCCAATGGACTCCTCCAGGAATACCATAGCATAATGGTGTATCTGAGAGGAGAAATTGAACTCTGTTGACATGGTCCGATCCTTGATGGATTTTGTCAGCTTGCCAATATCCATCTGAGGATATACACTTGAATCGGCTTGCTATTTGTTAAATAGGGTTCCAAGTAAGTCTGTAATTAAGACTCTATATAAGATATGGACAGGATGTAAGCCAGCACTTTCACATCTTAGGATCTGGGGGTACATGGCTTATGTGAAATGGTTAATCACAGATAAACTTGGACATAGGTCTGACAAATGCATATTTATAGGATACCCCAAAGAATCAAAAGGATATATTTTCTACCATGTTGATGAACAAAAGATGTTCATCAACTTTAAGGCAATCTTCTTAGAAAAGGAGTTCCTTGGTGAACAAACTATTGCCTCAAAGGTTGAACTTGATGAAGTTCAATAGGTAGAAAAGACGATACCTATTGACAAGCCTAAACCAGATTTGATTAGATCAGATCCAAAGCCTAGTATCTCTACACCATTAAGGCAATTCGATAGAGTACCGCATCAACCAGACAGATACTATGATTTCTTGGTCCGAAATGGTGATCCTATTGAACTCGATGAGAAGGATGAGGATTCGATCACCTACATGAATGCAATGCAGAGATCTAATTTCGAGAAATGGCTTGAGGTCATGAAATTCGTGATGAAGTCCATGAAGGTCAATAATGTGTGGACATTGGTTGACCCACCCGAAGGGATTAAATCCATTGGGTGTAAATGGGTCTTCAAAAGAAAGAGGGGCACAGACGAAAAGGTAGAGACCTATAAAGCCCATCTGGTTGCCAAGGGGTATGGTCAACATTATGGTATTTACTATGATGAAACATTCTCTCCTATGGAAATGCTCAAATTCATTCGGATCATGCTTTCTATAGCTGTCCATCTAGATTGAGATCTAGCAAATGGATGTGAAGACAGCTTTTCTGAATAGAGAGCTAACCGAAAATGTGTATATGATACAACCTAAGAAGTTCACATCTACATATGAGTCTATGGTGTGCAAGCTTCAGAGATCCATTTATGGATTGAAGCAAGCATCTCAAAGTTGGAACATGCATTTTGATAAGGTGATCAAAATGTATGGCTTTATTAAGAATGGAGAAGAGCCCTACTTCTACAAGTGGGCGAATGGTCCGACAGTGGTATTCCTTATCTTGTACATTGATGACATTCTCTTAATCATGAATGACATTCCCGCATTGCAAGGAATAAAAATATGGTTGTCATCTCAATTCTTCATGAAGGACTTGTAAAGCATCCTACATCCTAGGGATGAAAATCTATAAGGATAGATCTAAGAGGATGCTTGGCTTATCCCAATCCACGTATATAGAAACTATGCCGAAAAGATTCAGCATGGAGAATTTCAAGAAGGACTATCTTTCGATAGGCCATGAAATTTCTCTCTCTAAGAAGGATTGTCTGACAACTCCTAAAGGAAGAGCATATGAGTATAGTCCCATATGCTTCGGCAGTGGGATCTATTATGTACGTCATGACATGTATAAGACTAGATGTGGCATACTAATAGCCTATTTCGTAAGTGCACGAAATCGCTCAAGTAATATAATGATGAATAAGAGATCATTTCCATGAGGACTGAGTTTAATTACCAAAAATAAACGTTGATTCCACTAATATCTGAACGATCGAAACTGAATGACAATGGAAACTAAAGCTAAAATTTACTTTAAAGAACTCAATGAAAGCTGAATTAAAATTTGATTGATAAAGCACTAGGGTATATCTGATTTCACTTGGACCAATTACTAATTCCAGGTATTCTGATTAATAATCCAAATTTAATTATTAATGCAAGGATCAATAACCCTAAATTATTTAATAATCTCTTTTGAGACTTATTAAAAATACTAATTAAAATCTATAATCTATTTCTCAATAGTAAAATAGATTTCAATTAGTTCATTAAGTACAGTGATTATTCCTAAGATCTCATAAGTTAAATCTTCTGCTCCCGCTCCAATTATTATTCCTATGATGCTTATTATTAACTCCAATTTATAATCTTCCTTCCCAGTACCAATTATAAATCAAAATTAATCAAGTATCAAAGATAATAATACTTAAAAGTATTAAGTGCAAATAACAAGCAATTGCATTAACAAAGAAAATTAATACAAGATCTGGAATTGAAATCAAACACAAGTTACATCAAGTACCCTAGCTAGAAATTTAGCTTTTTGTCATGTCAAAATCAAACTCAAGTTTACTTGAATAAAAATTCAAAATCATCCTAACAATGAGTTCTAGAAAATAAATTTAAAGTAGACAAGAAAAAAAAATTAAAAACTCTGAAGGAACTATAGAGCCGAATGAATCCTCTCTTCAAATCTTCCAGATGCTCCAAACTCTCCTTGCTTGATTTCCAGCTTTCAAAGATGATTCTTTTTTTCTTTTATTTTTTTTTTTTGAATATGTTTTAGAATTCTTAAATAGGGCTAGGGATAGGGTTAAGGTGGTATTTTCTTCATGATTTTATTCTATGTATAATTCTTTTTATTTGGTATAGAATCTCTCCTCCTTTGGATAAGCTTCAAGCAACCACCAGCCATCTACTCCTTATGCTGCCCAATTTTTTTTAATTTTATTCTGATTTCCATGGTAAAAGAAGGAAAGGAGGCATGGTTAATTAGAGAAGAAGGATTCCTTCCTTCTTCAACCTTCCTGGGTCCACAAAATCTCCAAAATAAAGTAAGGTTTCAAATGCCCAAATCAGGTTTTCTAAGAATTGGTCCCAATTCATTCCAAGTTTGCCCCTCATGCAAAATTAGTTTGGATTCTAAATTTTTTTTCTCATTTAATTCTTTACAAGATAGCTCCTTGCCACCCAAAATTTGTTGCCATATCAGGTCTCTGTGCCAAGAAAAATTAGGAAGAATCGGGTGTATCGGGTATTTCTCATTATGTCTAACATTATTACCAACTTCAACCTACTATAGCAACCTCATCTAGAATTCAAATTTGATTTTGTCAATTATGTTCCTTTTTCAATTCTCTTAGAATTCTGTAGAATTTGGTCTTGCTCAATTTGGAGTCCTGTAGCTTGTATTTTAGAAATCCTCATGCCAAAGTATCTAAAATTTAGATTGGTCGACTAGGTGAGGAAGATTAACTGCTTGATTTATTTTCTACACCTTTGATTTCTTTATTTGACTGGTGATGCCAAAAAGGATGATGTGTGGGGTCCGTTGATATCTTGATTTAGTTATTCTGCTTCGAGATGAACACTGATTTGATGCACGACCCTAATGACTTCGGATGATAGATCCTGCTGAATTGGACTCAACCAATTTCACTTAATTTTGACCTTTAAAATATGGTTAAGACCAATTAGGTGTGACCTAGCTCAATTACCTATAATTGACATAAAATATATCAGGTTCTTACATTTATTTTGTTAATTATTATACCAATTTCATCAAAATTATTAAAACTAATAATAATAATTACTATAAAAATGCAACACATCAAACACCCCCAAACCTAAGTTTTTGCTTGTCCCCGAGCAAAAGAAAAGTCCAAATAAAAAATGGAGAATTTAAAACAAAAATTGTTACTAAAAACTTTATTTAACATTAATACACTTAAGATCCATCTAGACATAAAGGGGTAATCTCTACCCAAATGCCATGGCTTAGCAACCTCAACCTAAAACCAAAAGGCAAACCCATAAGCTAACTATTCCAAACTCATTCATACTCAAACAAAATCGTGCACAATCAATAGCTATCTTGCTTCCTTTAGATTTTAACAAAGTAATTCAGTTCAAACATCCATCCATGCATGCAAAACCCTATCAGCCCGTCTCCACTAGTGCAAACAACATCCTCAAGAGATCAATAGGACTTTTATGGGTTAAAAAAAATTGAAAGCAAGCAACTTGAATGATAGTTATGGTCACATAAGTAAAAATAAATTAACCACAATAAATCAAAGCATACTCAATTACTTATACTTTACATCCCTTCCTTTATTTATTTTATTTTAAACTTTCATAACAGTTTATACATTTTGGCACTCTTCCTTAAGTCATCATTTGCCTTTTTACGCGAATATCGACATTAGTCATGAAGGCACCCAGTTACTTAGCAAGTCATATACTTAAAGTACTTTGCATATTCATAATTCAAGTCACTATTTGACGTAAAAGCAAACATGGGGCTCATGAATGCTCCTAGTTACTAGGCAACCTGAAACAGCGGAGTAGATTGTGCTTTTTTTTTTTTGCTTTTTTTTTTAATGGAAGGAATACTAAAAATTTAGTATGCTCTAACTATTGTAATCAATTATTCTCAAACAATATGAATCGTAGATATGAGATAGGATGGAAAGAATTTACAAAGGATCAAAAAGGGTATAGCAAAGGAATGCCTATATCATTTCTCTTAAATACGTTGCCTACATTTCATTTCAACAAGCATAATAAAGCTCACAAGTAGGATTGGCGAAACAAAGTAACTATCACCTGTATGAGATTTTATCTAAGTATTTACAAGTTTAAAATAGTCAATCACTGAATTTGACTTCCAAATTCAAAGCTTAGATAGCCAAACAATAACACAAAGGCAAAGTCATCTCTCTCTATATCCTTAGAAGTCATCAATGAATCAATATTTTACTCCTCTTTTTTTTATTGTATTTTTTTTATAACAAAATACTAACATGAGAAATACAAATGCACTCCCAAACCTGAATTGACATTGTCCTCAATGACAAGATCACCACTACATATTATAGCAAATCATTCTTAAAGGTTAGGGGTACTCCCCTTTGTAGCATGCCTATGTACGAGTTTACAACTTGTCCTCAATCATTTTTGTCTCTTATCTTCTTCAATGTGCCTACAAAAAGTGAACAACATCCATTCAAACTTTGAAAATGTAGTATAGATCAAAACTGACACAATTCACAAAAATAAAGAAAGTAAAAAGAATTTTGCTTGGGTTGCCTCCAAAGAAGTGCTAGTTTATAGTCGTTAGCTTGACTATCCTAATGCATTATGTCAGCGATATGGAGGTTCTTGATTGCTCAAATCCTCCATCAATGTATTCCTTCAACCTTTACCCATTGACCTTGAAAGTCCTATCACCACTCTTCAGCTCAACAGCTCCATGTGGAAAAACTTGTACAATCTCAAATGGACCTGACCACCTAGACCGGAGCTTACCTGAAAATAGCTTTAGGTGGGAGTTATACAGCAACACCTTTTGTCCTACTTGGAATTCATGCCTCACAATATGTTTGTCATGCCATTTTTTCGTTCTCTCCTTGTAAATTCTTACATTTTCATATGCACGAAGGCAGAACTCATCAAGTTCATTAAGTTGTAATAACCTTTTCTCTCCAATAGCTTCCATAATAAAATTTAGCAATCTAGTTGACCAATAAGCTCGATGCTCCAGCTCCACAGGTAAGTGGCATGCTTTTCCATAAACTAAGCAATACGGGGACATCCCAATTGGTGTTTTGAATGCTGTTCTGTATTCCTATAATGCATCATCTAATTTTAGGGACCAGTCCTTTCTCGATGAGTTGACAGTAATCTCCAATATCCTTTTAATTGCACGGTTAGAGATCTCTACTTATCCACTTATTTGGTGATAATATGGTGTACCTACATGATGAGTAACATCATATTTTGTAAGTAGAGAATCCAAATAATGATTACAGAAATGCTTACCTCCATCCATAATGATAGCCCTTGGAACACCAAAGTGTGTGAATATATATTTCTTTAAGAACTTGAGCACACTCTTGGCATCATTAGAGAAAAGTGCTACTACCTCGACCCATTTGGATACATAGTCCACCACCACCAAGATGTATTGATTTGAATGAGAAGGTGGAAAAGGCTCCATAAAATCTAATCCCCACATATCAAATAGCTCTACCTCAAGGATATTAGTTAGTGGCATTTCCTGTCTAAAAAAAATATTCTCAGTTCTTTGACATCGATCACAAGAAGAAACAAAAGCAATAGCATCTTTAAATAGGTTAGGCCAATAAAAACCACACTGTAATATCTTAGCAGCTATTTTGCTGGGTCCAAAATGGCCCCCACACTCTAATGAATGGTAGTGTTTTAAAATATTTTTAATTTCATCATCACGCACACATTTTCTAATAAGCTGATCTGGACAATACTTATATAAATATGGATCCTCCCAAAAATAATAGTTTGCATCATTTAAAATTATTTTTTTTGCTGGTAATTAAATTCAGGAGGAATAATATTATATGCCTTAAAATTAATAATATCAGCATACCAAGGTGTGCTAGATATGAGTAATGTAAATAACTGCTCGTCAAGGAATGACTCGTTAATGGGTACTTCAGTGTCTTCAATTTTTTTACCTAATTCTAACCGGGACAAGTGATCTGCTACAAGATTTTCTGCTCCTTTCTTGTTCCTAATCTCCAAGTCAAATTCCTGCAACAAGAGTACCCAATGAATTAGTCTTGGTTTTGCATCCTTTTTTTCAAGTAAATATTTAATTACTGAGTGGTCAGTATAAACTATTGTTTTTGCTCCTATAAGATATGGTCTAAATTTATCAAAAGCAAAAATAATAGCAAGCAACTCCTCTGTGGTGGCATAGTTTAACTATGCATCATTTAGTGTCCGACTCGCATAGTACACCACATGAAGTCTGTTCTCCTTTTTTTGTCCCAAGACTACACCTATAGCATAATTGCTTGCATCACACATAAGTTCAAATTATAAATTCCAATCAGGTGCAGTGATGATGGGAGCTGAGATTAATTCTTTCTTTAACCTATTAAAAGCAACCAAATACTCATCAGTAAATTTAAAAGGCACATTCTTGATCAATAAATTATAAAGAGGTTTGGTAATTTTGGAGAAGTCTTTTATAAATCTTCTATAGAAGCTAGCATGTCCTAAGAAACTCCTCACTCCTTTAACAGATGTTGGTGGTGGTAATTTTTTAATGACCTCCACCTTTGCTTTCTCCACTTCTATGCCTCTAGATGAAATTTTGTGTCCTAACACTACTCCTTCCTGTACCATAAAATGACACTTCTTTCAATTCAATACAAGATTAGTTTTTTCACAATGCTATAGAACTTGGGAGAGGTTAGTCAAACACATATCAAAAGAAGGATCAAAAACTGAAAAATCATCCATAAAGATTTTAATGAATTTTTCAACCATGTCAGAGAATATAGACATCATATACCTTTGAAAAGTTGTAGGTGTATTACATAACCCAAATGGCATTCTCCTATATGCAAATGTTCCATATGGACAAGTAAATGTAGTTTTTTCTTGGTCCTCAGGTGTAATAGAAATTTGAAAATATCCTGAATAACCATCTAGGAAATAGTAGAAGAGATATCCAGACAATCTCTCAAGCATCTGGTCAATAAAAGGCAAGGGAAATGGTCCTTGCATATGGCTTTGTTTAACTTTCTATAATCAATACACACATGCCAACCAATGACTGTCCTAGTGGATATCAGCTCATTTCTATCATTTGTAATAACAGTCATCCCTCTTTTTTAGGAACTACTTGAACAGGGCTTATCCAACTACTATTAGAAATAGGATAGATAATTTTTGCATCAAGTAATTTCATTAATTTAGCTCTAACTACTTCCTTTATATTAGAATTTAACCTACGTTGATGCTCAATTGAAGGTTTGTAGTTATCTTCCATTAAAATTTTATGCATGCATATACTAGGACTAATCCCCTTAATATCATCAATAGACCAGCCTAGTGCTTTTTTATACTTTCTCAGCACATGCAATAATTTTTTTTCTTGTTCAGCAAACAAATGAGCAGATATAATGACAGAAAAAATGGATGAGTCTACCAAGAATGTATATCTTAAGTGAGAAGGGAGCTGCTTAAGCTGAAGCTTGGATGTTGGATTAGCTTCTATTGAATCCTGTATTTTCTCAACATCATTTAACACATCAACATGCTCAATTAACCATTTAAATTTATTTTTAACAATTTTCTCTTCAACATAATCAATCAAGTCATATTTAGAATTATCACTTATTTCACTAATAAATTCATTAATCACATCTAATCTAAAACACTCATCACTCTCAAGAGGATATTTAGAAGAATTGAGCATGTTAAAAATTACCACTTCTTGTCCTACTCTTAAAGTAAGCTTACCCTCATGGACATCTATAAGTGCTTTGCTAGTTGCAAGGAATGGATGCCCCAATATCAAAGGAACCTCTCTATCTTCCTCCATATACAAGATAATGAAATCCACTAAAAAGATAAATTTGTCCACCTTGACTAACACATCCTCCACTATGCCTTTAGGATACGTCACCGATCGATCAGCTAGTTGTAATGAAACATTGGTCGATTTCACATCCCCTAGTCCAAGCTTCCTAAAAATAGATAATGGCATCAAGTTAATGCTAGCACCTAAATCGCATAATGCTTTAATGAATTTGATATTGCCAATATTGCATGGAATTGTAAAACTCCCTGGATCCTTTAGTTTTGATGGCAACTTGTTCTGAATGATTGCACTGCATTCTTCGGTAAGCATGACTATCTTGTGGTCCTCTAGCCTTCTCTTTTTGAAAAGGATATCCTTCAAGAATTTGACATAGCTAGGCATCTGGACTAATGCCTCAACAAATGGAATATTTATGTGTAGTTTCTTGAAAACCACCAAAAATTTTAGGAAGTTCTTGTCATCCTTACTTTGCTTGAGCCTTTGAGGAAAAGGAACTGGTGGGATGTAGGGCTTTACTAGCTCTTTCTTTTTTTCTTTTAGCTTCTCTTCGATCATAGTCTCTTCTTGAGTTTGTTCCTTTACTTACTCCTTAACTGGCTCTTTCCTTGGTTGTCCCCAATTTGTTTGCCACTCCTTAAGGTAATTGCCTTCACATGCTCTTTCGGGTTCATTTCAGTATTGCTAGGCAATGATCCTTGATTTCTATTAGCTACCATATTGATCAACTATCCTATTTGTACTTCCAAGTTCTTAATGGTAGCTTGCTGGTTTTGGAAGTTAGCCTTAGTTTCACCCATGAAATCAGTAGTGGCCTTGGTAAGAGTTGCAACCAATTCTTCTAGGTTAGACTTCTTTTCTTGCTGTGGGAAACTAGATGGTCCTCTATTTTGATAATTCTGTTGTTGCTGTTGATTTTCTTAGAAAAAGTTTGGATGGTTCTTCTAGGCAGGTGTGTAGGTGTTTGAGTATGGATTGTTCTACTGCCTTCCTTGGTTTGCCACATATTGCACTTGTTCTTGTACTGAAGGCATGAATGGGCTGTCAATCGGGCAATCTCAAATAGCATGTTGTCCAGTACACATCTTATAGGTCTGCACATGAGTATTAACAGCATTAATAGATAAATGATCTATTTTTTTTAAAAATAGTGTCTACCTTTGCATTGAGTGCAGTAATAGCATCTATCTCATGAACCCTAGCAGGCCTCCTCACCATGTTCCTCTCATTGGGCCATTGGTAATTATTGTTGGCCATTTCCACCAAAAGATCATAGGCCTCATCAAGCGACTTCCCCATCAATGAACCTCCAGCAGCAGCATCAATATTAATTCTAGTATGGTTATTCAATTCATTGTAGAAGGTTTGCACAACTAACCATTTAGGTAGCCCATGGTGTGGACACCTCCTAAGCAGATCCTTAAATCTTTCCCAAGCTTCATATAAGGTCTCCATATCGAATTGCACGAAGGTTTGGATGTCGGTCCTTAATTTGGCAATCTTAGCAGGTGGAAAGAATTTTGCCAAAAATTTTTGTGCTAAGTCATTCCATGTGATGATCGAGCCAGCAAGAAGAGACTGTAACCATGCTCAAGCCTTATCTCTAAGTGAAAATGGGAACAATCTTAGCCGAATTGCATCATCTGACACTCCATTCTGCTTAAGGTTATCACATATTTTCAAGAAATTTCTAATGTGCGCATTAGGATCATCATTGGGCAATCCTCCAAATTGAACTATTGTTTCGATCATTTGGATCAAAGCAAGCTTGATCTCAAAGTTGTTTGCTTGCACAGGTGGCCTTGTGATGCTAGATGAAGCTCCATTCACGATAGGCATGGCATAATCTCGCAATGCCCTGGGGTTTGCCTCTCTAACAACCTCATTATTCCCTACTACAATAACTTCTCTCCTTGTATCTTCAGCCAATTCTACTTTTGCCTTGGATTCCTCTTCTTCGATGGCTTTTCTGTTTTGTCTATAGGTACGATCAATTTCTTAACTTGAAATAGGGTTTGATTCAATTCTCACAAGTCGATCCAATTCTCTTTTCCAAGTTGCAATTTTGAAAGATTATTATTATTATTATTTATTTATTTTAAATAGAAGAAAGAAGAGGAAGGAAAGAGAGAAAAGAAAAGAGTTCTAAAAAGAGTTCTAAAAATGAGTCCTAAAGAATCCTAAATCTAGAGATGAAAGAGAAGAGTGTTTTAATTAGATTTAAATTTTAATGGCAAACAAGTTAGCACAAAATGGACTATCTATCCTGGGATTAACCTAGATCTAGACAACTCCTAACTGTTCCAAGACCGTCTTCAAGCACTCCAAGCCCAAAACTACCTAACTCTCTCGGCCAGGTAAGTGTAAGATATGGAAGGTCCCCTGCTTATTGCTTTTCTTAGACACCAACTGAGTTGGTCAGGTTAGATAATGGAATCAATTAAAAACCACCTTCCTAAACCACTTGCCTTAGATACCGAGCAGCTAATCAATCCAAACCCAGTCTAATTCTAGGGCTTTCTTGTCCCATTGAGCTCGAATATCCTAGGGCCAACGTCTAATTGATTTTAGATTAAGGTCTAGATTATGCAGACTAAAAGATATAATTTTTGGACTAAGGAAGGATGATCAAATCTCTGTCCTATCAGATTAATGGGTTAAGTGCCCTTAAAGTCAATTATGGAGATGCAATGCAAAGAAACAAGATGTCCAATCAAGTTAATTTTTTTTTTAAAAAAATTATTTTTGGTTACACTATATTAGTTAAGTATTATGAAATGTCAGTATTTTTTATTATTTTTTTAATTAATTTTTTATTTTTTTATTTTTTTTGGGTTTTGCAAAAAAGTAAGTTTAAGTGATTAAGTCTAAAAAAAATTACTAAGCTATAAAAAATAGTAAATTATTTTAAACTATAAAAAATAGTAAATATCTAATAATAATAAGCAGTAAGTTAATTATGTAAAATAAAATAATTATTAAATTATGTAATTAAGATAATCTAGCTAGAAAGCATAGAGATCTACCATATATAAAAAATTTAAAGCAAGAAACAAAAATTAAAAAGTAGTAAAGTATATATTTTTTTTAAATATCCAAAAAATAATAAAAAAATTGTTAGATTACTAGTAAAATCAACTATTCTTAATATTAAAGCACCAGTCCCCGGTAACGATGCCAAAAACTTAATAGCCTATTTCGCAAGTGTACGAAATCGCTCAAGTAATATAATGATGAATAAGAGATCGTTTTCATGAGGACTGAGTTTAATTATCAAAAATGAACGCTGATTTCACTAATATCTGAACGATCGAAACTGAATGACAATGGAAACTAAAGCTAAAATTAACTCTAAAGAACTTAATGAAAGCTAAATTAAAATTCGATTGATAAAGCACTAGGGTATATCTGATTTCACTTGGATCAATTATTAATTCCAGGTATTCTGATTAATAATATAAATTTAATTATTAATGCAAGGATCAATAACCCTAAATTATTTAATAATCTCTTCTGAGACTTATTTAAAATACTAATTAAAATCTGTAATCTATTTCTCAATAGTAAAATAGATTTCAATTAGTTCATTAAGTATAGTGATTATTCCTAAGATCCCACAGGTCAAATCTTCTGCTTCCGCTCTAATTATTATTTCTATGATACTTATTATTAACTCTAATTTATAATCTTCCTTCCCAGTACCAATTATAAATCAAAATCAATCAAGTACCAAAGACAATAATACTTAAAAGCATTAAGTGTAAACAACAAGTAATTGCATTAACAAAGAAAATTAATACAAGATATGGAATTGAAATCGAATCCAAGTTACATCAGGTACCCTAGCTAGAAATTTAGCTTTTCGTCATATCAAAATCAAACTCAAGTTTACTTAAATAAAAATCCAAAATCATTATAACAATGAGTTCTAGAAAATAAATTTAAAGTAGACAAGGGAAAAAAATTAAAAACTCTGAAGGAACTGTAGAGCCGAATGAATCCTCTCTTCAAATCTTCCAGATGCTCCAAACTCTCCTTGCTTGATTTCCAGCTTTCAAAGATGATTCTTTTTTTCTTTTTTTTTTCTTTTTTTTCTCTCTTTTTTTTGAATATATTTTAGGATTCTTAAATAGAACTAGGGCTAGGGTTAAGGTGGTATTTTCTTCATGATTTTATTCTATGTATAATTCTTTTTATTTGGTATAGAATCTCTCCTCCTTTGAATAAGCTTCAAGCAACCACCAGCCATCTACTCCATATGCTACCCAAATTTTTTTTATTTTATTTTGATTTCCATGGTAAAAGGACACATGGTTAATTAGAAGGGCCTCTTCTAGCCTTGACTATTCAAAAAATAGTAGCAAACCCTAATCTTCATCTTTCCTCCCGAAATATTTGATTTCATTTTATTAGTTTAAAAAGCCTGACCGATGAATTGAAGGAAAATCCTGATTTCCCGGTCCAGGTTCGTCCAGATCTGATTAGATCAAGAGATATATTTCAAAAATTTTCTCTTGATCTCAATCAGATCTTGATATGTTTCAGATCTGATTCTTATTATTTTAATAAATAAAATAAAATAAGATAAATTAAATCAAATTTAATTTACCTGATTTGGGTAATCCTATTACCCTGTAGATGATCCTGATTGCAGCGGAAGGTTCTGGATCTTAGCCACGCAAGCGCCTGGCCTCTACCGGTATCCACTCGGGTTGGATCTGGAGAACCTCTTCTTCTCTATCACACCTCCAAAAATCAGATCTGGATCTGATCTGGAGGATCTTCAAAACTCTTTTGAAGATCTGCAGTCGTCCTTTTGCAGCAGCGCAGCCTTCTTGCTTTTGATCGCCTTTCCTTGATCTGAATCGCACCAAACTAAGTCCAAAACACTTTTGGACGTGGAGAGCAAGGGGAGAAGAGAGTATGGCATGGAGAAGGAGGGGAGAGGCAGCCTTGGGGCGTGGGAAATCTCTAATTGAATTCACTTGGAATTAGGGTTGGGCGCAGGGTCTTATTTATAGACCTCTTGTGATCCAACTCCTCTTCCTCTCAACCAATCACAACCCTTTGTGAAATCAGATCTAAATCTGATTGGTTGGAATAGAGACCCCTGGATTCCTCCTTAGAGGGCGCCTAAGACCAGTCAAACTGGATTCTTAGTAGAACTCTGATTGGAATCCAAAAGGGAGGTGGAGTCCTTGTCCAACAAGGACTCCTAGGCGCCTCCTACTTGGGCTCACGCCACCCTTGGCGTGCGCCCTTCTCCTTGCCAGGTTCTGGCAGGGGGACAAGCCCCCACCAGCTCTCCAATAGGTGCATGACATGTGGTCAAAAGTCAAAGGGTCAATGGTCAACGTTTGACCAGTCAACGGTAGACTTTTGACCAAAGTCAAAGAACAAGAAATGGCAGGTGACCAAAAATGGCAGGTAATGTCTTACAAATAAGACAACCTATTCTGACTTGGACAACCTCCAGTCAGACCATATGAAGGCCTCTGATTGAGCACAAACTCCTTTGGCTCAGTCAGGACAACTTATTTATGATAGTAAAAGAAGAACGTTAGGTTCAATCGAGTGCTAGCACGATTTCCTTGAACCTAATTGAATCTCATTCAGATCAATTGAACTAGATCAGTTCAATTGATGATCACCAGATTCAAACCCTTGTTTGTGTGACCCAGTTAGGTTCAGTTCTGTATGGTAATGGGATATGTCATGATCTCTATCATAGACATCATCGAAACTCCTTTCGATGGATCAGAACTCTTCTGATTCGAACAGCTAGAATGATCGATCATCTAAATCATTCTAATTGCTCCCAAAATCCACCAGTGACACCTAGCAGTATATGGTGGCAACCCATCAGAGCTGAATGCGAACCTCTTGGTGCAGCTACCTGTGTGATTCAGTTCTTCTATCTTGAGCCCCGATCAGATTAGGGTTAAGGTGAACTCGTCAAACCCTAGTCTCTGTCATATGATGTAATCATTCGATTCGAGTCCAATGTGAAAATCTAAATAGAAACTCTTTCTATTATTTCACTCTACCATGGCCATGGATTTCTGGACTTGATTCTCATGATCATCATAGGGCTACTGCTCCTCTACCACCGAGGTAGATAGATCCCATCTTGATGCAATCCAGTTCCTACAATGAACATGCTATAGCCAACATACACCTCAGGGTTCCATATGGCTAGGAGACCGAGTAATGGTGTAGTCAAACTATAACACCCTCAAGGTGAACTGCCGATGCATCTCAGGTCAAAGAACCAGACACACTACTGCAGCATCGAGTCAGTCATTGACGAGAAGGTAGACTTCCTAATGACTACTCGAGGTGGTCACGCTCAGTGCCCTCGTTCTCTAACGAGTACCTGTACTCTCGCTCCGGTGTCTCCACACCGTAGACTCAAGACTCATCTACTAAAGAGAAGCGATCGTACACCAACCTTCCGGATCAATCACCATCCTCGTGATGATCCTATGGTCGGGAGCTGTTTATGAGTTAATAATGATTATTCATGTCTTAAATTTTCAACTCTTGAAAATATGAATTATCATTACCATTAACTCAAAGGATGTATCACAGACACTAAATACACATGTGTGATAGAAAATAACCCATTTCATTAATTATAGTCAAAATTACAATTTTGCCCCTAGAAGTGTATTACAAGTGTCAGCCAATTCTGGCTTCTAGGGCACATATATCTAACAATCTCCCACTTGTCCTAAAGCCAATTGGCTACAAGTCTAAGTCCCATCTTCTCAAGGTGGGCTTCGATCTTCTGCTGGCCCAACGGCTTTGTAAGTGGGTCTGCCACATTATCTGCGGAGTTGACTCTCTTGACCTCAACGTAACCTTTCTCAAGGTAATCGCGGATGAGATGATATCGCCGCTCAATGTGCTTGGACTTCTGGTGAGACCTCGGCTCCTTAGCAAGGGCTATGGCGCCATTGTTGTCGCAGTAAAGAGGAATGGCATCTGATGGCATTACTCCAATTTCTGCAGCAAACTTCTTGTACCAGAATGCTTCCTTTGCAGCCTCTGATGCAGCTATATATTCTGCTTCCATGGTGGAATCTGCTATCACAGTTTGCTTGGAACTCTTCCAGCTGACAGCTCCACCATTGCACACAAACAGACTTCCAGATGTCGACTTTCGATCATCTATATCGGACATGAAGTCCGAGTCTGTGTATCCCTGAACTTGGAGTTCTCCATTACCAAAGACCAACATCATATCCTTAGTTCTTCTCAAGTACTTAAGGATACATTTCACAGAAGTCCAGTGTTCTTCACCTGGATTTGACTGATATCTGCTTGTGACACTCACAGCATGGGCTATATCAGGTCGTGTACATAGCATGGCATACATGAGGCTCCCTATTGCAGAAGCATAAGGGATCTTGCTCATGCGTTCTATTTCCTCAGGTGTGCTGGGGCACATCTTCTTGGAAAGATGAATACCATGTCTGAAGGGTATTAATCCCCTCTTAGAGTTTTCCATACTAAACCTCTTTAGTACTTCCTCTATGTACATCTTCTGTGAAAGTCCTAGCATCCTATTCGGTCTATCCCTATAGACCTTAATTCCTAGAATAAAGGATGCTTCACCTAGGTCTTTCATGGAGAATTCCTTGGACAACCACATCTTGACTGATGTCAACATGGGAATATCATTCCCAATAAGGAGGATGTCATCCACGTACAATACGAGGAAGACAACAGCGCTCCCACTGACCCTTTTGAAAACACATGGTTCCTCTTCATTTTTGATGAAACCAAACTTTTTGATCACATCATTGAAACGAGTGTTCCAGCTCCGAGATGCTTGCTTAAGTCCATATATGGACCTTTGCAGCTTGCAAACCTTGTGATCAGTATCACTGGATGTGAAACCTAGCGGCTGTTCCATATAGATATCTTCCTCAAGATATCCATTTAGGAATGCCGTTTTCACGTCCATTTGCCATATTTCATAATCGAAATAGGCTGCAACAGCAAGCAATGTGCGGATGGATTTTAGCATAGCTACCGGGGAAAAGGTATCCTGATAGTCAATGCCTTCACGTTGACTATAACCTTTTGCCACCAGTCTAGCCTTGAATGTCTCCACATTCCCATCTGCACCAATCTTTCTCTTGAAGATCCATTTACACCCAATAGGTACTATACCTTCTGGTGGATCTACCAAGGTCCAGACTTGGTTTGAGTGCATCGAGTCGATCTCTGACTTCATTGCCTCAAGCCATTTCTCGGAGTCGATATCTGATATCGCCTCGTTGTAGGTTTTGGGATCATCACCATGAGCACCATTACCTATGAGGAACATTTCCTCTACGTCCTCTGAAATAATACCTAAGTATCTTTCAGGGGGACGGGAAACTCTTTCCGATCTACGAGGTGGAGGAGGTAGTGTTCTTATTGGCTCAACCTGATTTGGTTCCACTTGGTCCTTAGCTCGTTCTGCTTGTGAGACTTTCTCATCAAGCTTAATCTGCTTTCCAATGCCACTATCTTGAATAAACTATTTTTCAAGAAATATGGCATGTCGACTCACAATCACATTGTGGTCTTCTGGAATGTAGAAATAGTATCCTAATGACTCTTTAGGATATCCTATGAATCGAGCTCTAAAGGACCTAAACTCTAACTTGTCCGCTTGTTGTCTTTTGACATAAGCCGGACAACCCCAAATTCTGAGATGACTCAGACTTGGTTTCTTACCGTGCCATATCTCATACGGTGTGGTAGGAACGGTTTTAGAGGGAACCCTATTCAGTAAATAGATTGAAGTTAATAATGAATGTCCCCAAAGAAAATCTGGGAGGTCTGTGAAGCTCATCATGGATCGAACCATATCCAATAGAGTCCGATTTCTCCGTTCTGAAACCCCGTTGAGTTGAGGTGTTCCTGGTGGAGTCCATTGAGAGACTATGCCATTTTCCTTAAGATAGTCTAGGAATTCCCGGCTAAGGTATTCACCTCCTCGATCTGATCGAAGAACCTTAATGGGTTTTCCAGTTTGTTTTTCTACTTCATGTCTGAATTCTTTGAACTTTTCAAAAGGCTTCAGACTTATGTCTCATAAGATACACATACCCATACCTAGACAGATCATCGGTAAAGGTAATGAAGTAGACAAAATTGCCTCTAGCCGGCACATCGAATGGGCCGCACACATCAGTATGTACTAGGGCAAGGAGATCTGTGGCCCTCTCCCCATGTCCAACAAAAGGGAGTTTAGTCATTTTGCCTTGAAGACAAGATTCACAAGTTGGATATGACTCAAAAGTCAATGGACTCAATAGCCCATTTTTCTCCAATTTGTTAATCCTATCTTCATTTGCATAAAGAATGTTACAATATGACCTTCCTAAATCAGAAATCAAAGCTAGTGCACATAATAACAGATAAGTCTCAGATGTAATCAGAGGGTATGTTCCCACGGCTACTGCAGCAACTCTTGCTCCATTCCCTAGGATCATGTCTCCATCCCTCAGCCTCCTGCATCCTCAAGACATAGAAGTTGAGCACTAGAACCAGAGTCAAGCACCCAACTGGATGCAGAAGAAACCGTAAGGTTAGATCAATAACGAGCATACCTCCAGAAGGACCTTCCTTCTTGTTCTTTCAGGGTGGCCAGGTAAGTAGGGCAGTTCCGCTTCCAATGGCCGTCGCTGTTGCAATGGAAACACTTTCCTTTGCCATCGACCTTCTTCTTCGGTTCTGCCTTCTTCTTCTTTGATCCTTCTACCTTTTGCTTTTTCACAGACTTCTTTTTCTTTCCATAAGACTTTCTTTTGGAAGAAGTCCGTTCCATAGCAAGAACTGAGCCTTTAGAACCTTTCATAGAAAGCTCAGCGGTAACCAGCATATTCATCAACTCGGCCAAGGAATTTTGAAGTTTATGCATGTGGTAATTCATGATGAATTGCCCATATGCATCAGTCAAGGATTGCAGAATAATATCGTTCTGCAAATCCAAGTCCAACTTCACACCGAGCTTCTCAAGCTCTTCCATGTCCTTGATCATTGTCAGACAGTGATCTTGGACTGACTGCCCATCACGCATCTTAGCCTTAAAAAGTCATTTTCGTGACTTGATATTTGGCTGCGCGACTCTGTTCACCAAACATCTCCTGCAGGTGAGCCAACATTTGGCGAGCAGTCCCGATATCTTCATGTTGGCGCTGGAGCTCATCAGACATCGAGCCCAACATGTAGTATCTGGCCTTATTGTCTTCGTCAATCCATTTTTCCAGAGACGCTCTCTGTTCAGTGGATGGACGAGCTGGTAAGGTGGGAGGGTCCTGGTCCAAAACATGTGTTAACTTCTCTGAACCCAAAACAATTTTGTAGTTCCTGAGCCAATCTTTATAATTGGGTCCAGTCAGTCTATGTGTGTCTAGGATACGTGCCAGTGGGTTGGACGCAGACATTTTCCTGTAGAGAGTCAAAGATTCTAGTTAGATACTGTAATTTTGACTTGACCAATTTGTTTAGGGATTTTATTTTTAAACAAATTAGCTCCCACTATTTTCTCGGATCCCTACACTCCCTCTGTAGAGATGCGAAAATCTCCGCGATTGATGATTTCTAGTGGGTGGTGCGGTCTCACCAACTGACTCATCACCTCACCTAACAGTTATTGGTGATGGGTTAGCCAATGAGTGAACAACTCTTGTTCAATGATTCTCTAATCATGGTGCACCCAAACTTGGTCTCTAATTCATGAATCTCACCGTATCCGGAATATTGATCCACTCCTTAGTTAAGTCAGACCCACCATTTGCATAGACTGGGTTCCTAATTGGGTCTCTCACCGTATCCGGAATATTGAGCCCAACTCATCCTCCAGCCCATAGCATCCAATGCCTAATAGACATGGTTGCGTCTTCCCGGTGCAACTGAGCCACTGTATCCAGCCGAGAACAATCAACCCCGGGAAGGGCCCGCACGTCTACAATGGTGGAAGACCTCGGACTTAATCTTTTCTTAGGGAGAATTGATTCAGGTCTCATTAAACTAGACTTGGCTTAGTCATAACAATTATGACTAACCTAGTGGCATGGGTCAGCTCGGATTATTGACCACCTCAGATCAGAACTGTGTCAACAGATATGGCCAGGTAAGTGAGACCGGTGGAAGGAATATGCCGTTAACTCGCACAAGAACGCATTCAGGTCGAGTAGCTTCCAATTAAAAACCAGTCGGTCGTCTGTGCCAAACTTACCTTAGACACCAAATTGTTGAGTCAGAACCAATTGGGTTAGCCTACAATCCAGACTCTAACCTCTGAGCCTAATTAGGTCTTGCTTGATCGTGACTCGATCTTGACCCAGACTTAATCCTATTAGGCTGGTCAATTTAAGCATTGTTGATCCCATCTAACCAACTCTTGATTCGGTTTGATCAACCGCTTAGACCTAATTGAGCTACCCAAGCCCGAACCCAGTATTATGAATATGTCTTAGATCTGAAATTCTCAATTTTAGACCTAATTAATATTCCATAAACTTAATTCTTAATTAAGTTGGGTTCATAAACAAAATATGCACAATAAATCCTAGGGTTTCAGGATCTAGGGTTTTGCAGAAAGTAAGTTTTGGGTTTCTGATTAAGGACGAACACGCAGCACCCCTACACGTCATAAGAACACCCCATCGAATGGGAAGAGAGGGCCTTTAAACCCTTCTTCGTTCTTATGACCGGACGGCCAAGAGGAACGCCTTAATCAGGAACATGTAATATCTACAAAACAGTTATAGATCTATATCATATATCTCATATACAAATTTAGATCTAATCATGGCATATTTTGCATACATCTCATGTATCAAATCATGCATGTTTTCAGATCTAAATTATCACATAATAATCTAAAAAATTAGATTTAAATTGATCTAATCAAAATAAATTCTAATCTAGACAATTATGTAGAACTATTCTACAACTAGTCTAGTCATGCATCTATCATATCTCATATGATATTTAAAATTAAATAATTTTTATTTGCTGTTTATCAGATGTTATTATAACACTTATAATATCAGAAAATAGTAAATAAGAAGATCTAAAATATGATTTAATCAGATTAAATCAAAGACATGCAAAACTATTCTATAGAACTATTCTATTCTAGAACTAGTCATGCATATCTTCATGTTCTTAGATCCAAATCATTTAATTTTAATTTTTCTGATTTCAGATCTGATCACATCTCATGTGACATCTGAAATCACTTTATTTTCTAATTAAAATAAAATTAAAATCAGATCTAAACAATTTTAGAACCATGGCTCTGATACCAGTTGAAGGGAAATCCTGATTTCCCGGTCCAGGTTCGTCCAGATCTGATTAGATCAAGAGATATATTTCAAAAATTTTCTCTTGATCTCAATCAGATCTTGATATGTTTCAGATCTGATTCTTATTATTTTAATAAATAAAATAAAATAAGATAAATTAAATCAAATTTAATTTACCTGATTTGGGTAATCCTATTACCCTGTAGATGATCCTGATTGCAGCGGAAGGTTCTGGATCTTAGCCACGCAAGCGCCTGGCCTCTACCGGTATCCACTCGGGTTGGATCTGGAGATCCTCTTCTTCTCTATCACACCTCCAAAAATCAGATCTGGATCTGATCTGGAGGATCTTCAAAACTCTTTTGAAGATCTGCAGTCGTCCTTTTGCAGCAGCGCAGCCTTCTTGCTTTTGATCGCCTTTCCTTGATCTGAATCGCACCAAACTAAGTCCAAAACACTTTTGGACGTGGAGAGCAAGGGGAGAAGAGACTATGGCATGGAGAAGGAGGGGAGAGGCAGCCTTGGACGTGGGAAATCTCTATTGAATTCACTTAGGATTAGGGTTGGGCGCAGGGTCTTATTTATAGACCTCTTGTGATCCAACTCCTCTTCCTCTCAACCAATCACAACCCTTTGTGAAATCAGATCTAAATCTGATTGGTTGAAAAAGAGACCCCTGGATTCCTCCTTAGAGGGCGCCTAAGACCAGTCAAACTGGATTCTTAGTAGAACTCTGATTGGAATCCAAAAGGGAGGTGGAGTCCTTGTCCAACAAGGACTCCTAGGCGCCTCCTACTTGGGCTCACGCCACCCTTGGCGTGCGCCCTTCTCCTTGCCAGGTTCTGGCAGGGGGACAAGGCCCCCACCAGCTCTCCAATAGGTGCATGACATGTGGTCAAAAGTCAAAGGGTCAATGGTCAACGTTTGACCAGTCAAAGGTAGACTTTTGACCAAAGTCAAAGAACAAGAAATGGCAGGTGACCAAAAATGGCAGGTAATGTCTTACAAATAAGACAACCTATTCTGACTTGGACAACCTCCAGTCAGACCATATGAAGGCCTCTGATTGAGCACAAACTCCTTTGGCTCAGTCAGGACAACTTATTTATGATAGTAAAAGAAGAACGTTAGGTTCAATCGAGTGCTAGCACGATTTCCTTGAACCTAATTGAATCTCATTCAGATCAATTGAACTAGATCAGTTCAATTGATGATCACCAGATTCAAACCCTTGTTTGTGTGACCCAGTTAGGTTCAGTTCTGTATGGTAATGGGATATGTCATGATCTCTATCATAGACATCATCGAAACTCCTTTCGATGGATCAGAACTCTTCTGATTCGAACAGCTAGAATGATCGATCATCTAAATCATTCTAATTGCTCCCAAAATCCACCAGTGACACCTAGCAGTATATGGTGGCAACCCATCAGAGCTGAATGCGAACCTCTTGGTGCAGCTACCTGTGTGATTCAGTTCTTCTATCTTGAGCCCCGATCAGATTAGGGTTAAGGTGAACTCGTCAAACCCTAGTCTCTGTCATATGATGTAATCATTCGATTCGAGTCCAATGTGAAAATCTAAATAGAAACTCTTTCTATTATTTCACTCTACCATGGCCATGGATTTCTGGACTTGATTCTCATGATCATCATAGGGCTACTCCTCTACCACCGAGGTAGATAGATCCCATCTTGATGCAATCCAGTTCCTACAATGAACATGCTATAGCCAACATACACCTCAGGGTTCCATATGGCTAGGAGACCGAGTAATGGTGTAGTCAAACTATAACACCCTCAAGGTGAACTGCCGATGCATCTCAGGTCAAAGAACCAGACACACTACTGCAGCATCGAGTCAGTCATTGACGAGAAGGTAGACTTCCTAATGACTACTCGAGGTGGTCACGCTCAGTGCCCTCGTTCTCTAACGAGTACCTGTACTCTCGCTCCGGTGTCTCCACACCGTAGACTCAAGACTCATCTACTAAAGAGAAGCGATCGTACACCAACCTTCCGGATCAATCACCATCCTCGTGATGATCCTATGGTCGGGAGCTGTTTATGAGTTAATAATGATTATTCATGTCTTAAATTTTCAACTCTTGAAAATATGAATTATCATTACCATTAACTCAAAGGATGTATCACAGACACTAAATACACAGGTGTGATAGAAAATAACCCATTTCATTAATTATAGTCAAAATTATAATTTTGCCCCTAGAAGTGTATTACAAGTGTCAGCCAATTCTGGCTTCTAGGGCACATATATCTAACAATCGGGTCTTTATGCCCAGAAAAACTAGGAAGAATTGGGTGTATCGAGTATTTCTCATTATGTCTAACATTATTACCAAATTCAACCTACTATAGCAACCTCATCTAGAATCCAAATTTGATTTTATCAATTATGTTCCTTTCTTGCTTCTCTTAGAATTCTGTAGGATTTGGTCTTGCTCAATTTGGAGTCCTGTAGCTTGCCCTTCAGGAATCTTCATGCCAAAGTATCTAAAATTTAGATTGGTTGACTAGATGAGAGAGATTAACTGCTTGATTTGTTTCCTACACCTTTGATTTCTTTACTTGGTTGATGATGCCAAAAAGGATGATGTGTGGGGTCCATTAATATTTTGATTTGGTTATTCTACTTCGAGATGAACTCTGATTTTGATGCACGATCCTGATGACTCCGGATGATAGATCCTACTGAATTGGACTCAACCAATTTCACTTAATTTTGACCTTTAAAACATGGTTAAGACCAATTAGGTGTGACCTAGCTCAATTACCTACAATTGACGTAAAACATATCAGGTTCTTACATTTATTTAGTTAATTATTATACCAATTTCATCAAAATTATTAAAACTAAAAATAATAATTATTATAAAAATGCAACACATCACATACTCACTAGGAGTAATGAATAGATACCAATCTGATCCAGGAGAAAATCATTGGAAAGTGGTTAAAACTATCCTTAAGTGTTTAAGAAATATTAAGAACCAATGGTTGGTATATGGTGAGTCAAATTTGAAACTTATGGGATTTACTGACTCCAGCTTTCAATCTGACCATAATAACAGTAGAAGCATGTCGAATTATGTCTTTATCCTAAATGATGGAGCCATCTACTAGAAGAGTTCTAAGCAGCATACTGTGGCAGACTCTGTTTGTGAAGCAGAGTACATCACAGCATCAGATGCTGTGAAAAAAGTTGTGTGGTTGAGGAAGTTCATCACTGAGCTCGAAGTAGCATCCTTGCATGATGGTCCGATCCTGCTCTATTGTGATAACATTGGTGCCATTGCTCAGATGAAGGAACCAAAGGAACACCAACAGACGAAGCACATACTGTGCTGCTACCACCTGGTTTGGAAGATCATGGATAAAGGTGATGTGGACCTTCAGAAGATCAATGAAAAGGATAACTTGGCTGACCCCTTCACTAAAGTCCTAAAGATAAAGAAGTTCGATGAACACAAGTCGAAGATGGGTATTAGATACTATGCCGAGTGGCTTTAAGATAAGTGAAAGTTATTGAAAAATATGTCCCAAAGTCATTCGTCAGCTTGTTGACGGTTGTGCTGCCTTGTAATTATAATTGATTCATTATTAAATAAAATAAATTTTTGGCATTTTCATCACAAAGTCTACATCTTCTAATGAACTTCATTGTTGTTATGAAGTCCTTAGGACTATTTAGCTTTGATAAAAAGAGGATTTATCGATTAGTCCTTAAATTATTCATGACCAAATGATATACTATTAATAAGGATGACAGTGTTTATCGAGCATAGGTCATTATGTGCCATATGGATTGGTTGTCTTCTTAACCAAGGAGTGTGGAGGTACTGGTATGGCATACAAGTGAGATGCATGTAAGGATTTATGGTACTCCCAAACCTTGGGAGGCCACGGGAGGAGTCAGGGGGTTGGCTTCGGGGATTTTGGGGGCTTGGTTGGTGCTTCGAAGAGCTGGAACACAAGATGAAGCAAGGAACCAAAGTTGGAGAATCAAGACTGTAGAAAGAAAATTTTCTATAGGTTAACCGGCTCAGTCCAAAATTGGGTTGGCTAAGTCTCAGTGCACAGGCAAAATAGAGAGCTGCACGTTCGAAATTGCTTGCATGACATAGAACTAGGTCAGCTCAGTTTCAGATTGAGCTGACCCAGTGAAACTAAGCTGGCTCAGTCTGGGTTGGCTCAGTTTCAGATTGAGCTGACCCAGTGAAACTAAGCCAGCTCAGTGCTAAGACTGAGCCAGCTCAGTGCGCGGGTAGAGTTACGCAAGGGTTTATTTTGGGCTAGGGTCTGGACTGATCCTAAGAGTCTTAAGGCCTGATTTGAGAGGTCTTAAGCGGCCTAATTCATGTATGGATCAGATCTAGATCTAGAGGATGAGAGAATGGAAGACATGGGTGTACATGGGCTCAGTGAGTGCTTTCATGTATTGGATTAGTCGGAGAGTTTTTTGGTTGGGCCTAATGGCTATGTATAAATACATAGGTTGTATTAGAATTTCATTATGTAGTGGAATACAGATCTTTTCTTCCTCAACTCTCTTCTTCTCTTCTCTCTAGAGTTGCCGCCCTAGGATTCTTAAAGAAGCCCTAGAGAAGAGGAGCGTCTCCTTCAAGCTCAAGGAGGGAGGTGCCCCATCATAGATCCAGGTGGAGGATTGGTAGTTTGCTACCCATAGAGAATGTCACAGATTTCTTCAGGTCCATGCTAAAGATCAGGAGCTTCCGCAACATGATATCGGTGCTTGTGATGTTAAGGATGATTGGCATTCGAGCGATATCATAGGTCTACAATTTGGTATCAGAGCTAGGTGATACTTGAAATATTGTGGATGATAATATGGTATCAAAGCCATGTTTCAGAGCCTGATGGTGCATGGAAGGGAAGGAGAAGTCGTACAAGATAAAATCAGAAATCTACATAAAGATTCCATGGTATGTCTCAAATGTACCTTGTTATTGCTATGGCTTGGCCAACCAGGATTAGCGGATTGAAGGTGGAGGTTAAGGGGATTAATGGGAAGAGATTTTCTCGAGGTGGAAGGATTTAGTGCATGATTTGCTGATCAGTCTTGGTGGAAAGGCTGAGGGTGTATGATGGTTATGTGATAGGCAGAGAGCGCTGGAGTACTACAGTAGCATTTTCCTAGAGATGCAGGGCTGAGAGAGGCTCGACGATGCAGCAGTCAAGGGAGGTATCATAGCAGAGAGCATTAGGGTTCTCTAGAAAGATGGGTAGTGAAGGACTGTTGAAGAAAGGTTTTCCAAAGCGTAATTATCGAGGGAAGGCTAAAGAAGCGACTATACGTCCTTCAATGTCTGGAAGGTAGGAAAGTAGTCAAAGATGTATTCAGTGATTCGACCAGAGCATGGATTTATGAAGCCTTGGGAGTGATGGAGATGGATAATCCATGGAGGTCCAGCAGGTTAGGGCTAGGCGGCTATAGAGCGGTGTAGAGATGAGTTAGGAAGTGCTGGAGTGCTACTGGAGTGCTACCCTAAAGGCACAGGGGCTAAGAGAGGCTCGGTGGTGCAGCAGTCAAGGAGTGTATCTCAATAGATGGTGTCAGGGGCTTCTCAGAAAGATCGGGAGCAGGTCTCAAGGAGAGCCAGAGAGTCTTAGGGAGCATCAGGAGGTCTCTAGCAGTCAGAGGTATCATGGATCAGATTTCTTCTATAGGAGCATTAGGAATAGTCATGGTTTATGTGGAGGATGGTTCTCCGAGCACAACTAAAGCGATGGCTAATGTAGGGGCAAAAGAGAAGGACTAGGGTGGAATTCTCTAGGGTTCAGTTGCTGGATTCAAAAGAGTTGGATGAGCTCTTGGGTTTTGGAGGTGCTCACGAGTTATGGAGGTATCTGAAATGGCTTTGAAGAGGGCCACAGAGCATGGAGGGTTCGAAGGAGCAGCGACGGTGTTCGAGGTGCAGCGGCAGGCTCAGTAGTGCAGCATTAAATGGTTGGCCTCGAGGGACTCAATGATAGAGTTGGCTTCTGCGGCATCAGGTGGACTTCGAATATAGGTAGAGCTCCGTAGTAGTTGCTTCACAAGTGGAGAGAAAATTTGGCATGAGTTCAGAACGTCGGTGATGCACAATTCTAGGTGGAGCGGCATGTTCAAGTGGACAGGCATAGCTCTGAGGAGATCATGTTAGGTGATACAGTATGTGCTGGTATAGAAATGCTGTAGGTTCTCTAGAAAAGTTCAGAGAAAGTGATGTAGCTGCTAAGCAGAAGGGATCCTAAAATTCCAGGGTGGTGCTAAGAAGCAAGCACAGATCTTCAGCGATAGAGACGGTCATCCCAAAGGCCTCAACGACGCACAACAGCTGAAGAGGATTGGCGGAGGTGATGTTTGCATAGGAGCTGTCGAATGCACTGGAACAACTAAATTGTGTAGGAGGATACTGCCGAGGGGTTCGCCAAGGCTTGGGGCACCAAGATGGAGATTATGAGGATTTATGGTGCTCCCAAGCCTTGGGAGGCCACAGGAGGAGTCAGGGGGTTGGCTCCGAAGATTTCAGGGGCTTGGTTGGTGCTTCAAAGACCTAGGACACAAGGTGAAGCAAGAAATCAAAGTTGAAAAATCAAGATTGTAGAAAGAAGATTTTTGGTAGATTAACTGGCTCAGTCCAAAACTGGGTCGACTAAATCTCAGTGCACAGACAAAACAGAGAGCTGTGCGTTCAGGACTGCTGGCATGACACAGGACTGGGCCAGTCCAATTTCAGATTGAGCTGACCTAGTGAAACTTAGCCGGCTCAATGCTGAGACTGAGCCGACTCAGTGCACGGGTAGAGTTATGCAAGGGTCTATTTTGGGCTAGGGTCTAGGTTGATCCTAGGGGTCTTAAGGCCTGGTTTGAGAGGTCTTAAGGGGGCTAATTCATGTATGGGTCGGATTTAGATCCAAAGGATGAGAGCATGGAAGACATGAGTATACATGGGCTTGGTGAGTGCTTTCATGTATTGGATTAGTTGGGGAGTTTTTTGGTCGAGCCAAATGGCTATGTATAAATACATAGGTTGTATTAGGGTTTCATTATGCTGTAGAATACAGACTTTTTCTTCCTTAACTCTTTTTTTCTCTTCTCTCTAGAGTTGCCACCCTAGGGTTCTTGAAGAAGCTCTAAAGAAGGGGGTGTCTCCCTCAAGCCCAAGGAGGGAGGCACCCCATCATAGATCTAGATGGAGGATCGGTGGTTTGCTGTCCATAGAGAATGTCACAAGTTCCTTCAGGTCCATGCTAAAGATCATGAGCTTTTGCAACATGATATCTGTGCTTGTGATGGCAAGGATGATTGACGTTTGAGTGATATCATGGGTCTACAATTTGGTATCAGAGCTAGGTGATGCCTAGAACATTGTGGATGACAATAATGTATGGGTACATCGTCATTAAATGTGACCAATTCCAAAGCATTCTACTATCGAGAATTGCTCTGATGGGATATAGGTATAAGTGTTCCTTAGACCTGAGATCACCACAGTGGCTTGCAAGCAACTCACTAAGCTTTGATACCAGACTAACTAAATTTCTAATTCAGTGATGGAAGATTTCTGAGCATAGTTAAGTACTTGCAAAGTCAATGAGTGATCAAGATGGGATTGACCACTCCAAGAGTTGGAGAAGAATGCATCATTATATTTCAATATAGCAAAAACCTTGGCTAGGGTAATCCATAAGATAGATTTGATATTTTGAAATACAATGTGGATGACCTAATCGGGGTTGATAGTTAAACTCTGAGGTGTTCTATGAGCATTTTGGTCAAGTGGATGAATTATACAAAAACTATATCCACATGGGCTCTAAGGATGTTGTTCTACACATTCAATCTATCCAGCCATCGAGTACCATTGCTAGATGGTCACTTTGATTGATATAAAAATTTATTTCTATGCTAATGGCTGAGGTTTGGACCTATGGGGTCACACATATAAGAGTTCTCAATTTGATTAGATGGTTGATCGATGATTAAGAATCGTTCTAGGGTTAAACATTCGATACGATTAATGTTTGACCTAGTGCAAGTATTACAGGAGGATCGATAAGCAATTTAATTGCTAATTAGCTTAATTTGATTAAGCCAAAGGGCTAAGATAAAGTCTAATTAAATATAATTTAATTATATTTTGTTTGGGCTTGATTGGATCAAGTCCAATTAGTTTATTGGATGAGCAAATTGCAAGGAAGAACTAGTCCTAGTTTAATTAGGACTTATATCAACCCAATTATTAATTTGATTAGAAAATTAAATTAAAATTAAATCTAATTTAATATAATTTAATTAGATTATTAGTTAGACTAAGACCTAATCTAATTGGATTAATTAAATCCTAATTTAATTTGGTCCAAGGATCAAGTTGGACCAAGTCAAACTAGGAGTCCTAGTGAGACTAGGACTCCTATCTCCATGTGCCACCTTAGCCCTAATGCCTCCCATGCCATTTTTGTTGGATTTTTTCATAGAAATATTTTAGTCCAGATGTTCACACATGCCCTCTTTCTCCCTTTATCTCAAATATGGTATTTAGATATTGTGATCAAGTCAAAAGAAGAGTTTGAGTTGATTTAAACTCTATGAGATAGAGTTTTAAGAAATCAAAACTCCTTCCTATTTTGTGTTGCCCATATTCTTGTTTTTCCTCTAAAATTTTTATTGCTTTTAGAGGCCTTTTTGTGCAACATTCCCTAGTAGTCCATGCAAAAAATAAAGGAGCGGGTGCCCAAGAGTTGGGTGCCCCAACTCTAGCCCTATTTGGATAACCCTTGACTAGGTATTTGACCTAGTCAAGGATTTCTCTATATCTCCTTATATAAAATGAATTTTGATCTAATTTTTTTATGGATTACACATCTAAGAGACATCATTTAGGGTGTGCAAAACTTGAGAGAGAAGCCTAGGGTGTTGAATTTTGTAAAGGCACCAATCAAGGTGCTTTGATGAGAGAAGAAAGAAGAAGAGGGTCTTCTTTTAGTTTTTTTTCTTCCACTCCTATTCCTCCATCTTTGTGAGTGTTTAAGAGGTGTCTCAGCATCACGAATCATCTTCCTCAACTTTAGAAAGTTGGAGTATCCAAGCTTGAAGAAAAGAAGATCCAGATCGACCGTTGGAGAAGGATCAGCATAGTACTAGCATACTATGCTGATTTTTAGGCATCGAACTTCAGATCTGCAATCGAGGACTTGTGTGGATAGCTCATAGAGGCTTAACATGTGTGCAGCTTGGAGCAACCATCCTAGACCTGGATCAGTGAGTTATGAAACTCTTGATTCAATGGTAAGGGTGATCTGATCTTTCTATTACATGTCTAGATCTGATCTAGAGTAGTCTATTGTTGATATGATTAATATGCAGTTCTTTTGATATTTTATTTTTTGATTTAATAGCATGCCTTAATCATGTAATAGGATCCTATATCTAAAATTTTATGTTATATTATTCATGATTTAATATGATTAATTCATCTCTTTTATTGCACATTTGAAAAAGTTTCAAAAGCTAACCCTAGAACCCTAGATCGGTTCCTACATCTAGCATCTAGAACTTTGGTTGCACGAACTCAAATTAGCAAAGGGATCTCATTATTAATATGAATCCAAACTTCCCCCTGGGAAGCCTAGCCACAACCCTAATCAGCAAATCTGCTATCCTTTTAACTTTCAATCCAGAACAGTTATCCACTTGCGAACGACCTTGAAGGCAGCTGAACTTTCGAAAGCAGTTGCAACTACACCATTAAGAAGCTCTGAATCCCAGCACTCATCCACCTTAGCTCTCAATCAATCTTGGACTCCTCATATCCCAATCAAACTTCTTTGACGAAAATCGAGCAGCGATCCCCATCAAAGAGCCTACTACTTCCTTATCTGAATGTCTACACTTATACTCTACTAATCTTGAAGGTGACCGAACTCCAGAAAGCTATCAAAAGCAATGCCAGTAGAATTCAAAAGAGATTGCAATGCCACCATCCACTACATAATGGCCGACCTTCGAGTTTGGCCAGTCCGACTTTTAGTTCAACACCTTCAACATGAACTGCCAACTATTAAGCACAGATGGCTCCAATCTCTCATCTTAACTTCAACCAATGATTTTCAACCGACTGACAAGTCATGACAAAGGATAGCCACTCTCCGTAACAAACTCTACGTGGCCTGAATGGTCCACTAGCAGATAGTTATGGATGACATTATCATTCTGTTATGAGCTCTGTCTATATAAAGGACCCCCCATAGATACGTTTCTCTCTTTAAGCTCTCCTTTCTACTCAACCCCTGTGTACTCCATTTCTATTGATGGGAGAACTAGCTTAACCATTGAAGGATCCTATGAAGCGACCCCATCTTCGGTTTGGACTATTTTTTAGGTCACGATGGCGACCTCATCTTTCTTGACTCCAGCGACTTCCGGCATCCACTATTTTCTACACCAATAGGATTGGTGCTAGAAAAAGGGTATAGAGCCCTTGTTATAAAAGGAGTACCCAGACGAGTTCATCTTCTTCCTCTCTCCTTAAACTTTACAAGCTCTTTTCCTCTATCTTTTCTGTGTTCTCACAAGATGTCGCCTAGAAAAGCTTTAACCCGATGATCTACCTTCTCTGCTTCTAGATCTCAATCGGATCAGCCTGCTCCGATCTCATCATCGGTACCTCAACCTCCACCAGTAGCCATAGTAGATTTGAAGCAGTTTATCCTCTTGGTATAGTAGCTTAGAGGCCTCACTAAAGTAGTGCAAACCATGCAGCAGCCCCTAGCTACAATTCAGCCAGAAAGACCCTTGGTGGAGTATCAGGATCTAGTGCAAGGAAGGCCCACCTGGGCAAGTCAGTGAAGACTCCTTGGAAAGGGAAGCAAAGAGCGGAGAGCCCTTGTTCCAATCATGATTCAACTCCTGGAGGATCCCTGCCTTCCTACAGCCAGTCCTACTTTGAGATCCATAATTGAGATGATATTCTCAATTAGAAGCTTTAAGAAATGAACCGACGGATCGAAGAACTTTACCACGTTGCCCCCACTTACCATGACGATATCTGCATCGACCCTCCATTCTCTGCCCACATCATGCAGGAGCCCATCTCGCCAAACTTCAAGCTTCTCTAGTTTGAGTCCTACGATGGCACCACCAACCCTATTGACCATATTAAAGCATGCAGAACTATGACGCTGCTCCATAGCACACTTGATGCCACTCTATGCCAAGCTTTTTCCTCTACCTTGAAGGAAGCAGTAAGGAACTGATACTTGGGCCTTAAATCAGGTACCATTTTTTCTTTTGATCAACTAAGCCATTAGTTTGTAGCTCATTTCATCAATAGTCGATGCCAGAGATGAGGTTCGGACTTCCCAGTCAATATCAAGTAGAATGAAGGGGAGTCCATTCGAGCTTATGTTAGCCGTTTTAACACTGCTACCTTAGAGGTCCAAAATTTGGAGCAATCTATGGCTATGGCTTCATTAAAGGGTGGCCTCCAGAAGAATGACCTTTTTTTCTTCCTAGAGAAGTACCCTCAAGATTTTATCGACATGTTGGCCCAGGCAGAAGGCTATGCTTGAGTAGAGGAAGCCTTCAAGCTGAAAGATGAAGAAGCTGCCAGAGAGCGGCAAGCGGATGAATCTAGTAAGCCCACAACTATAGAAAAGTTGAGTGAAGCTCAACCACATTCCAGAACTCTTTCTGAGTGCAGGCGAGCCCAAAATTCACCCCAAGCTCATCTACCAAAAAGCTCAAATCGGAAGGCTCGATGAAACTCCCCACCACCCCGAAGATTTCACAACTATGCCCCTTGAACTCTCCAAAGACTCAAGTGCTAATGGAGACAAGGAGTAGTTACCAAGGCTGAAAAAGATGCGATCTCATCCAGCCAAGTGCAACCTCAATAAGTACTATCTCTATCATCATGACCACGATCATGATACTAAAGAATGTATCTAGCTCTAAGACGAGATCAAGGAGCTCATTAGGCGAGGATGGCTGGATCGATTTCTGCAACATTGGCCTAAGAAAAGAGAAGATCAACCAAGAGCCCTGCCACAACCTAAACCATCCTAGAGAGAGGAGCAACACGAAGATCGGCCCTCACTCAAAATAATCAATACCATCGCTAGGAGACATCAATAGGGAGAGATCGATGGATCGATAGAGCCAACAAAAAGATAAAGAACTAAAGAACCCATCACCTTGACTAAAGAAGATGCATAAGGGGTTCAATTTCTACACAATAATGCAATTGTAGTCACTTTAAATATTGCTGAATATGATGTATGCCACATTTTAATTGATAATGAAAGCTCTGCTGATATTTTATTTTATGATGCTTTCTCCAAAATGTCTATATCCGATGATCGTTTGGAGCCTATGAACTCCTCGTTGGTAGGGTTCACCGGTGATACTATACTGATGGAAGGAGTAATTACCTTGCCTATTATAGTAGGATGGTACTCAATGCAATCCAAGGCTTAAGTCAATTTTCTAGTGGTAAAGGCACTCTCTACCTACAACGCAATTCTTGACCGACCTAGTCTGAATGCACTTCAAGCTGTAGTCTCTACTTATTACTTAAAAATGAAGTTTCCAACAAGTCATGGGATCAGAGAAGTCAGAGGAGATCAAGCTCTAGCACGACACTGCTACATAATTGCTTTACAAAGAAAAAAGCAAATAGAATCTTGTCCAGTAGATAGGCTTGATACCCTGATGATCTGACTGAGGAACGAGGGGAACCAATTAAAGATCTTGTTATAATCTCCTTAAATGATGGGCATGAGGATTATACTATTTAAATTAGCTCCAATTTGGGCAAAGAAGTCAGAAAGTGGCTTGTCACTTTTTTTATGGAAGAATGCTGACGTCTTCGCTTGGGTATCTACAGACATGTCCGAAATTGATGCTGAAGTAATAGAACATTAACTGGCTGTAGATCTTAAGCATTGGTCAATAAAGCAAAAGAAATGTAGTTTTGCACCAGAGTAGTAGAAGGCTATCGCAGACAAGATCGACAAATTTCTCAAAGCCAAGTTCATCCAAAAAGTCTCTTATCCAGACTAGATCGCTAATGTAGTGATTGTCAAGAAGACCAATGGCAAGTGGAGAATGTGTATACATTTCACAAACTTGAACGACGCTAGCCCAAAAGACAGCTATCCCCTATCTAAAATTGATCAACCGATGGATGAAACTTCAGGCCACGAGCTCCTTACTTTCATGGATGCTTCTCCGACTATAACCAAATTTGAATGGCACCAGAAGATGAAAAAAAAGTTGCTTTTATTACTGACCATGGTCTTTATTATTATAAGATTATGCCTTTTGAGCTCAAAAATATAGGTGCGACATACCAGCACCTGGTAAATAAAATTTTCAAGAAGTAGATCAGCTGCAATATGGAGGTCTATGTAGATGATATGCTCATTAAGAGTCGATCTTCAGCAAACCACATCACCAACCTTGAGGAGACATTCGACACACTTTAAAAGTATAAGATGAAGCTGAATCCAATCAAGTGTACCTTTGGAGTAACTTAGAAAAAGTTTTTAGGATTCATGATGTCAAGACGCGGCATCGAGGCGAACCCAGAGAAGATCCAAGCCATCCAAGAAATGACTGCCCCAAAAATAATAAAGAAAGTTCAATGCTTAATGGGGAAGGTAGTGGCCCTAAATCATTTTGTTTCAAGGTTGGTGGAATGATGCATGCCCTTCTTCCAAGTCCTAAAGTAGCCAAAGAATTTCTGCTAGACTCCTGAGTATCAACAGGCATTTGAAGAATTAAAGAACTACCTCAGTTCACCTCCCCTCCTTGCCAACCCCAAACTCAGGGAGGAACTGTTCTTATATCTGGTACTCTCCCCCATGGCTATTGTAGTGGTCTTAATTAGAGAGGAGGCGAAAGTGCATAGGCCAATCTACTACATAAGCTAAGTTTTAAGGGACACAGAAACTAGGTATACCAAACTAGAAAAACTGACTTATGCTCTATTGATTGCAGGAAAGCTCCAACCCTACTTTCAAGGACACACGGTGACACTTCTCATGGACCAACCCATCAAAACAGTCCTTCACTAGCCAAATACTTCTGAAAGAATAGCGAAGTGGGTGATCGAACTAATGGAGTTTGATATTAATTTTCAACCTTGGCCATCAATTAAAAAACCCAAGTGCTGGCTGATTTTATGGTGGAATGTACTATACCAGATCTTGAAGAAGCTGAATAGCAAGAAGTTGGCACTCTCAATGTACTGCCAAACTCTCCTGAGGAAAGAATAGATCACCCTAAAGACTACTAGGTCCTATATGTTGATGGCTTGTCCAATGCTTCTGGCAGGCATAGGTTTGATTCTAATCAACCCAAGAGGAGTGATCATGGAGTATGCGCTATGCTTTGAATTTTTTGCAATGAATAATGGAGTAGAATATGAAGCTCTGATAGTGGGATTAAGAGTAGCCAAGGAACTAGAAGCAGACCAAGTGAAAGTTTACAGTGATTCATAATTGGTAATGGGGCAAGTCAGTGGAACCTATAAAGCCCGAGAGGAAAGTATGGAAAAATATTTGGAGAAGGTGAAGAGTTTGATCTCGGCCTTCAACAACTTCAACATTCAGCAGATCCCAAGAATAGAAAATATTAGGACCGATCTCCTATCCAAGTTAGCCACACTGGCTCCAAATAAATTATCGAAGGAAGTCTTCTTTGAAGTCCTATAACATCCAAGTTTGGAAGAATCTCAAGCAATAATGCAAGTCTATCATGAGCCCAACTGGATTGATCTACTAATATTGTACCTCAAAGATGGCATCCTCTCCAAAAAAACTAAAGAAGCTCGAAAGTTGAGAAACCAGGCCTCCCACTATATCTTGTATAAGAATAAACTATACAAGAGATCGTATTCCTTGCTGCTCCTCAAATATCTCCAACCTTCTGAGGCTGACTATGCATTATGGGAGGTTCATGAATGAATATGTGAGAATCATTTGGGAGCCAAATCTCTATCTCATAGTTGCTTTGACAGGAATACTATTGGCTGACTATACATCAGGATGCCATGGAATATGTAAGAAAATATGGCCGGTGTCAAAGAAACATCAATATTCAAAGATAGCCGGCCTCTCAATTCACATCATTGAGCACCCCATGGCCATTTGTGCAGTGAAAAATGGACATACTCGGGCCTTTTTTCATGGTACCTGGACAGCAAATTTTTTTCTAATGGTGATAGACTACTTTATCAAGTGGGTCAAGGCCGAACCCTTGGCAAAGATAACTAAAACTAAAGTATAGGACTTTATTTGGAAGTCGATAATCTATAGATTCGACCTACCTCAGACTATTATTATCGATAATAGGCGCCAATTGTAGGAGTGAAGTTTGCTGAATTTTGTGAAGACTTGAATATCTTCCATCACTTTACATTAGTGGCTCATTCGCAGGCTAATGGCGAGGCTGAAGTAACTAACAGGATCCTGTTACAAGGGATAAAAGCAAGGCTTGAAAGGACAAAAGAAACATAGGTAGATTAGCTCTATCATGTGCTTTGGGCTTATAGAACCATCCAAAGACTACCAACAGGAAAGATCCCATTTGCTTTAGCTTTCGGAATAGCAGTCATCCTAATAGAACTTAAACTCTCATCAACATGAGTTGAAGTATTTGATGAATAGAGAAACTCACAAGATCTGAGAGCTAACCTTGACTTGTTGGAAGAAAAACAAGAAAAGGCTCAGATTCGAATGGTAGCTTGCAAGCAAAAGATATCCCGCTACTATAATTCTAGAGTCAAAAGCAAAATATTTAGGATGGGAGATCTAGTACTTCAGCGAGCGGACATCACACAAACACATAATTAAAAAAAGCTCATCCTAAATTAGAAAGGCCCTAATGAGATCGTAGAGATCGTCTAATTTGGAACTTATTACTTGAAAGAACTCAGAGGGGCCGCACTCCCATGATCTTGGAACTTAAAAAATCTATGAATATATTATCAATAATCATATTTCAATAAAATTTTCTTACTTTAACATTCTTGTCTTTGGTGCAAAACTGTGCAATGGCAAAAAATTACTTGACTAGATGAAATTGTAGGCCTCCAGTTCTTAAACAGGAGGCTAACCTCATCTTAATGAGGGTGAAGGCCTACGGTTCTTAAATAGAAAGTTAATCTCATTCTAACGAGAGTGAAGGCCTTCGGTTCTTAAACAAGAGGTTAACCTCATCTAAACGAAGGTGAAGGCCTCCGATTCTTACATAGGAGGTAACGGGGAGAGATCCTCTCAATGATCCTTTTGCATCCCGGCAACTTCGTTAGGAACAAGAGGAGGACCTCATCCTAATGAAGAAAAAAGCCAACAATGTTAGGAATAGGAGGACCTCGTCCTAATGCGGAATCGAGAATCACATCAAAAATATGAAAGCCTCTAATTTCTAAGAAGGTAGAAGAGCAAGTTCCTACCCTAGATCCAAGGGTCCTTGATCATGGATAAGGGGGACAGACCTACAAAATGATAGACCAAGAACGTCGCTCCAAAAGCACCCCAAATATCAAAAAAAAATGTAGGAAAAAGAGTATATCAAGATTCGATTGAGATGATAGTGAAGAAGGAATAGAAGGAATATCACTTTATTAAGAAAAAATTCATTACAATGGTAGTCTACAAGACCGTTCACAAAATAAAAAGAAAGAATAGGCGAAGTCCTAAGAAGAAGATCTCAAACCTTCGAACTACGGACTACCAACTCCAGCCATTATAAAGGAGTGCTTTAAATCATTAATTTTTGTTTCAATTTCCTTCCTCGCTAACAAACTTTTTTCGAATAACTTCTAAGCCCTTCAACAGTCATCTTTCAATTCCCACAACCTCTTTCACAAAACTACCGATTCAGCCTCGGCATCTTTTACGAGACCTTCCTGATTAATCATTTGAATTTTTAGGTCATGAAGTTCCTTCTCCATACTCTCGAATTTCATAGTAAGATTTCCAAGAGTATTTTTCAAGGTTGCAATGACGTCTGGATCTGCGCTTGAGTTGGCTTGGGCCATGTCCACCAGCTACTTTTGAAGCCATATCACTTCGAAGTTTGCCATCTTGAGCTTCTTGTTATAATCTTCAATCTACATGCACAAATCGATCTGATGGGAATCATACGATTTTTTGGCATCATTCAACTATTGTTGAAGGTTGGAGAACTTCTTCGATCAGTCCCACCTAAGTTCTACTTGACTCTAAACCCAAGCTGAACTTTCCTCTAACTGTTTGATTTTCTCCTTCACTATGCAAAGTTCAGCCTCGAGGGAGCCAATTTTGACAGTTAAAGTCCAAGCCTTCTCACTGCCAAGTTTCTTCATCCATTCCAGTTCTTTAGTTAAATGATGCTTTTTGTTAATATAATCCATGGAATCCCTTTTATGTGCTTAGCAAAGGTAGGTGATCTCAATCATAGCCTCCGAATAATCCTTCTTCAACCTCTAAAGCTCATCCTTCCTCCTCTTTTGTTGGATCCCGGTGCCTCTATGATACCAATTGTTGGAGAGAAGAAGAACAAAGTAGATGGCCAGCACCTAGAGCTTAAAGTTGGAACTAGAGAGAAAAGAGAGAAGAGAGTTTTAGGAAGAAAAGCTCAATTGTATTTCACTCTTTCGTCTATTATAAAGATTACAAAAACTGAGTTTATATATCTTAAGATTTCTGCTATACCACATAAATCCTAATAAACCCAAACCCTAACTAAAAAATACTCCTAGACTAACCCAATATATGAAAGAACTCACGAAGCCCATGTACATATATCACACATGCTCTCATCCCCCTGGATCTGAACATGACCCATACATGAGTTAGCCCCCTTAAGATCGTATTGGTCCAGGCCTTAAGACTTAGGATAAAAGCCTATCCAAGACTCAAATAGAAAATCTGAATAGTTTTGTTCACCACCTTCAAGCCGACTCTATCAAAAGCCAAGCTAGCTCTGCTACATCTCGCTCGAATCCTTTCTTTCTGTCTGCCTGAGACAACTGACTTGACTGCACCCCGAGCCAGCTTGATCTCAGTCCGAGCAGGCTCGACTGCGTATCCAAGCCAGCCAACCTGTGTGTCAGCCCCTTATCTTAGCTGATTCTTCTCCTAGCTTTGGTCCCTTACTCCACCTTGTGTCCTAGGTCTCCGGAGCATCTACCAAGCCTCCCTCAAGATCCTCACACCTAAACCTCGAGTCCATGCAGGGTTACATGCTGCCTTTACCTAGGATAACTTCTGTCTGAGCCCTAGAATTCACTACCATCCTAGTTTTCTGGAGCCAACAACCAGGCTTCTCCTATGGCCTCCCAAGGCTTGGAAGCACTACATCAAATCCTACAATCTTCATCTTGGTGCATTCTATTAGATGTGTGTCCAAGAAGCCAGATTGGCTAACACTTGTAATACACTTTTAAGGGCAATTTTATAATTTTGACTATAAATTAATAAAAGGATTATTTTTTATAATAATGTGTATTTAAAGTGTATGTAATACATCCTTTGAGTTAATGGTAATGACAATTCATATTTTTAAATAGTTAAAAATTTAAGACATGAATTTTCATAATTAACTCATAAACTGCTTTTGACCATAGGATCATTGCGAGGATGGTGATTGATCCGAAAGGTTGGTGTACGATCGCTTTCTTTGAGTAGATGAATCTTGAGTCTATAATGTAGAGACACCAAAGCGAGAGTATAGGTACTCGTTAGAGAATGAGGGCACTGAGCGTGACCACCTTGAGCATTCATAAGGAAGTCTACCTTCTCATCGATGACTGGCTCGATGTTGCAGTAATGTGTCTGATTCTTTAATCTAAAGTGCATCAGCAATTCACCTTAAAGATGTTGTAGTTTGAATACACCATAACTCAATCTCCTAGCCATTCAAAATCCCGAGGTGTTTGTTGGCTATAGTGCATTCATTGTAGGAATTAGATTGCACCAATAAGGGATCTATCTACCTTGGTAGATGAGGAGTAGCCCTATGATGATCATGAGAATTGGGTCCATAAGCCCATGGCCATGGTAGAGTGAAGATGATAGAAAGAGTTTCTATAATAGTTTCATAGAGGACTCAAATCGAATGATTAATTTATATGATGGATATTGGGTTTGACGAGTTCACCTTAACCCTAATCCTATCAAGGCTCAAGATAGAAGAACCCAATCACACAGGTAGCTACACTGAGAGGTTCACTTTCAGTTCTGATGGGTTGCCACCATATACTGCTAGGTATCACTGGTGGATTTTGGGAGCAGTTAGAATAATTTTGATGATCGATCATTCTAATTGTATGAATTAGAAAAGTTTTGGTCCATCGAAAGGTATTTCAATAATGTCGATGATGGAGATCACGACATATCTCAATACCATACAAAATTGAATCTAACTGGGTCACACAAATAAGAGTTTGGATCTGAATGTCATCAATTGAGCTAACCTAGTTTGATTGATTTGGATTAGAACCAATCAGGTTCAAGGTAATCATGCTAGCACACGATTGAGCCTGACTTTCTCCTTCTATAATCTTTCTGATTCATCACAATCGAGTTGAATTTGATTTGACTCATTCCTATATGTTGAATAGGTTTATTTTTATCTAATTGAAACTACTCCAGGTTAGATTAATTATGAAAATTAAATTCATTCCTAGTGCCTAAACTGCGTTTTGATAGAGTTTGATTTGGATCAAACTCTTGAGGGAAGAGTCCTAAACGCACATGGACTCTACCTTATCCTTTCATGCCGCCACCTTCCAGATGGATTTTGGTGTCAAAACTAAATGAGATCTGGGGTTTTTCATGGAGATCAGATCCAAAAGTCCCAATGGTTGAATTAATAAAGTTTTTGATCAAAAAGAAACTCTTTATGGTGCTATGTCTTATATAAGAACTCTTCTCACAAAATTACCTCAACATAATTTATTTTTTCCACACCCAAAGGAGCCTTCCCTCTAATATCCACATGATCTCTATCCTCTCTCTCCCTCTCTTCTATATGCCTAAAAAGTTAGGCATAAATCTGAGTTAAAGGTCCAAGGTTTTTGGCATAAGATTCAGCATCTACGCGACGGTATTCGTGTGACGAACAAGCTGCCCTCAGAAGTCATTTTGAAGGCTTTTCAAATTAGATCCAGATCTAATTTTTAGAGAAGAGATTCATGAGGAAAAGACATTCAAATTCTACCTGAGTGGATACTGATAAAGGCCAAGCACGTGCATGGCTCCTTCCAGAACCTCAAAAATCAGTAGGATCATCGTTGGGTAATTAGATTACCAAATTAGGTACTTAAAATTAAATCTAATTTAATTTTATTTTTAACTTTTAATATCAAATATTTATGATTAGATTTGAAAAGTTTTAGATCTTATTAAAAATTTTTTAAAAAAAATTAAAATATTTTTTTAAATCTAAACGATCCTATGCCGGGAAAATAGGTTTTTCCTTCAACTGGTATTAGAGCCAGGTTGCAGTTCTTTAGATCTAATTTTATTTTATTTTTAATCTAATATTAAAAAGTTTTAGATATCACATTAGATATTTTTGGATCTAAAATTAAAAAATCAAAATTAAATCATTTAGATCTAATATGTATGAGATGCATGACTAGACTGGGAATAGAATAGTTCTATGCGTAGTCTAGTATAATCATGTTGTTAATTTGATTAGGTATAATTTTAGATCTATTTAATTTTTATTTTTTGATATCATAATTATTATAATTAGATCTAAAAAATATAAAATAAAGTTTTTAATTTTTGATTTATTCATATGTGATATGAAAATATGCATGTTTAGACTAGTTATAGAATAGTTCTACAAATTATCTAGAATAGTTTTATTTTGATATGATCAAATTTAAATCTATTTTTTAAATATTATATATAATATTTTAGATCTAAAAAATATGCATGTTTAATTTAGTGATGATACATGAGATGTATGCAAAGCATGTATTAGTTAGATCATTAATTATATATGTGATATACGATCTAGATCTAACTAGTTTTGTAGTTTTAATTATATTTTTGATTAAGGCGTTCCTCTTGGTCGTCTGATCATAAGAACAAAATAAAGTTTAAAGACCCTCTCCTTCAATTCAATAGAGTGTTCTTATGGCGTGTAGGGGTGTTGCACGTTCATCCTTAATCAAAAATCAAAACTTATTTTTTTATAAAACCTTAGATCCTGAAACCCTAAGATTTTGATATATATTTTTTTATTTATGAACCCAAACTTAATTAAGAATTAAGATTATGAAACTAATTAGGTCTAAAATTAAGAATTTTTAGATCTAATATATTTTCATAAAATTGGGTTCGGGCTTAGATAGCTCAATTAGGTCTAGTGATTGATCAAACCGAATCAAGAATTGGTTAGGTAGGATCAAGAGTGCTTAGAATTGACCAACCCAATAGTTGTAAGTCTGGGTCAAGGTCAACTCACAACCACATATGATCAATCCAATTAAGACCTAATTTGGCTCCGTGGTTTGAGCTTGGATTGTAGGCTAATCCGATTAGTTCTGGTTCTATAATTTGGTATCTAAGGTAAATTTGGCAAATACAATCAATTAATTTTTAATTAGGAGCTACTCAATCTGAATACATTATTGTCGAGTTAATGGCTTATCCCTTCCACCGAGCTCACTTACCTGGCCATTTGTGTCAACCCAGTTCTAATTTGAGGTGGCCAATAGTTCGAGCTAACTCATGCCACTAGGCTTGTCATAACCATTATGACTGAGTCAAGTCTAAGAGACCTAAATTAAACCTTCCTTAGAAAAGATTAAGTCAATTGATCTTCCATCGTTGTTGATGTGTGGGCCCTTTCCAGGATTGATTGTTCTCAGCTAGTTACAGTGGCTCAATTACATCAGAAAGATGCAACCACATCTATTAGGTATTGGATGCAATGGGTTGGAGGATGGGTTGGGCTCAATATTTTGGATACGGTGAGAAACCCAATCAGGAATCCAATTCATACAAATGGTGGGTCTGACTTAACTAAGGAGTGGATCAATATTCTGGACATGGTGAGATTCATAAATTAGAGACTAGGATTAGATGCACCATGATTAGAGAATCATTGGATAAGAGTTATCCACTCATCGGTTGATCCAACATCAATAACTATTAGGTGAGATGGTGAGCCAGTCGATGGGACCGCACCACCCACTAGAAATTAATTGATCGTAAAGATTTTTGCATTTCTACCCAGGAAGTATAGGGATTCAAAAAAATAGTGGAAGCCTAATTTATTTAAAAATAAAATTTTTAAATAAATTGATTAAGTCTAATTACAAAATCTAACTAGAACCTTTGACTCTCTACAGAAAAATGTCTGCATCCAATCCACTAGCACATATCTTGGACACTTATAGACTAACCGAACCCAACTTCAAGGATTGGCTCTAAAACTTCAAAATTATTTTGGGTTTTGAGAGTTGACTCATGTGTTAGAACAGGACCCTCCCACTTTACCAGCCCATCCATCCACTGATCAGAGAGCGTCTCTAGAGAAGTGGATGGATGATGATAACAAAGCCAGGTATTACATGTTGGGCTCAATGTCTGATGAGCTCCAACGCCAACATGAAGACATTAAAATAAGCCACCAAATGTGGGCTCACCTGCAAGAGTTGTTTGGTGAACAAAGTCACACAGTCAAATATCAAGTCACTAGAAGACTTTTTAAGGCTTAAATGCATGATGGACAGTCAGTCCAAGATCATTGTCTAATGATGATCAAGGACTTAAAAGAGCTTGAGAAGCTCAGTGTCAAGTTAGAGAAGGATTTACAGATTGATATAATTCTACAATCCTTGACTAATGCATATGGGTAGCTCATCATGAACTACCATATGCATAAATTACAGAATACTCTGACAGAACTTATGAATATGTTGGTTACTGCTGAGCTTTCTATGAAAGGTTCTAAAGGCTCAGTACTTGCTGTGGAGCGAACTTCTTCCAAGAGAAAGTCTTTTGAAAAGAAGAAAAAGTCCATCAAGAAGCAAAAGATGGATGGTGGAAAGAAGAAGAAGGCAGAGCCAAAGAAGAAGGCCGCTGATAAAGAAAAATATTTCCACTATAATACAAACGGTCGTTGAAAGCGGAACTATCCCTTGTACCTAGCCAGTCTAAAGAACAAGAAGGAGGCAGGTCCTTTTGAAGGTATGCTCATTATAAAATCTAACCTTACGATTTCTTCTGCATCCAATTAGGTGCTTGACTCTAGTTCTAGTGCTCACTTTTGTACTTCTATGCAGGGTCTTAAGGATAGCAGGAGGCTAAGGGATGGTGAGATGATCCTATGCATAAAAAGTGGAGCAAGATTTACTGTAATGGCCGTGGAAACCTACCCTCTGTGATTACCGTTAGGATTGGATTTAGTTCTTAGAGACTATTTTTATGTGCCTACAGCAAGCATGAATTTGATTTCTATTTTATGTTTAGCATAGGAAGGCTATGTAATTAGTTTTCTTAAGGATCATTATAATACTCTTTATGAAAGAAATAAAATTAAAAGTGGTTACCTTATAAATGATCTCTATCAGTTACATATTGATGTTTCTATTTTTAATATCGAGCAAAACATGAATGCTATAGGATCAAAATGACCTAGAGATAGTCTAAATGATAGGTATCTATGGCACCTTAGGCTAGGTCATATAGCTGAAGATAGGGTTAACAAATTGAAAAAATTCGGACTATTGAGTCAGTTGACTTTCGAATCATATCCGATTTATGAATCATGCCTTCATGGCAAAATGACCAAGCTCTCTTTTGTAGGACATGGAGAAAGGGCCACAGACCTACTTGTCCTAGTACATATTGATGTGTGCGGCCCATTTGATGTGCTGGCTAGAGGCAACTATGTCTACTTCACCATCTTTATTGATGATTTGTCTCAGTACGGGTATGTGTATTTGATGCGATATAAATCTGAAGCTTTTGAAAAGTTCAAAGAATAGAGACATGAAGTAGAAAAAATAAACTAAAAAATCTATTAAGATTCTTCAATCAGATCGAGGAGATGAATACCTTAGTCAAAAATTTCTAGACTATCTTAAGCAAAATAGCATAGTCTCTCAATAGACTCCACCTGGAATATCTTAACTCAATGAAGTTTCAGAATGGAGAAATTAGATCTTATTAGATATGGACCTGATCTATGATGAGCTTCACGAATCTCTCTGAGTTTCTTTGGGGACATAGTCTAATTATCGCTATATATTTACTGAATAGAATTTTCTCTAAAACTATTCCTACCACACCGTATGAGATATGGCATGGTAAGAAACCAAGTTTGAGTCACCTCAGAATTTGGGGTTGTCCGGCTCATTAATAAGTGGTAAAAATACACTAATAAAAGTATTAAATTATAAAATAAATTAACTTATTTTTAAAAAATTAATATTTTTATTAATCTTATGTAGGAAAGAAGGCCATTAATATGAAGATCTTATTTTTCTGGTTTAGATAAAATAAGTTTCAAGCAAAATGGACTTCAAACGAGCCCAAAATTGAATTTCAAAGGAAATAAAAAAAATATTTAAATGTCGATTGGTCCGGTCTAGACCGAATCGGCTCAAAACCAGACCAGCCCAACCATAGAACCAACTGCCCACTAAATTGGCCCACTGACGCCCCACTGACGTCAGAAAAAATCACGATGCACAGTAGACCGCTACAGTAACTAGGGCGAGGGCATTCCAAGAATTTTACATAGAGTGCCGCATCTCGATTGGCTAAGGAAGCGGCAGTCTATGCAACGCCGAGCTTGCATACGGTCTACAAAGGGCATCTGGGAATTAGGTGCGATCAGACGGCTGCTAATAGTTGGGTTTTGATCGAACGGTCAATTTCTGTGTGCTGACGGATGGTGGATGCGACTGTCGATCAGGATCCAATGGCTAAGATTCATCTCAAGTTTTTAACTAGTGCTTGAGGCTTTTTCTGGTCACGATCGGACGGTCTCGATTCAATCATCCAGATGAACGGATGGCTGTGGTTTAATCCGATCGAATCAAGGAAGATCTGAAGGGTTTTTAAGCTAATTTTGATGCGTTGGATGCTGATCTAACGGCCAAAATTATCTAGGGCTTTATTTGACTTATTTAAGGAGTCTAAAACCTAGTTTTAAGGGAATTCCTACTAGAAATCTTCCACCTCTTGAGTCTGTTTAAAGGCCTGCTACCTATTATTGCAAAAGAGAACAGAGGAGAACCTAAGTAGAGAACCTGTACAAAAAACCTGAGGAATAGGAAATAGAGAGTTGAAAATAAAAAGAAAATAGAAAGAACCGAGAGAGGGGTTTAGGGAGAGAAGAGAAAGAGCCTTTATTTTTGTTATTTTTCTTTCCTCTTCTTTTCTTCTTCCAAAGATAGGTACACGAAGTGGCTTTCTTCTTCATCAAGTTCTCCACACCAAGAAAAAGAACGATCAATTTTCAGCAAACAAATAGTCTAATTTCTTCATGCTTTTTATTATTTTTTATCTTATTATCATGAACTAAATTTTATTTTACTAAGGCTAAGGTGTAGCCATTCTTTTTGATATAATATTCAGTATGATTTATTTTAAATTTTAAATTTTATTCATGAAGAGTATATAGATCTAATCTTAATGCTTTTAGATTACTGGCCATCTTCTAATTGATCCGATGAACATAGATGATATGGATCAAATACGTCTATGTTATTGCTTCTTGATTTATATACCTAGTATTATGAATCGATTTAGAATTCATATGCATGCGAGAATTTTAATGCGCTTTGGACACAGCATATTTTAATTAGAGGATTTCACAAAACTTAATGCATCGATATTTATTTAAATTACAACTGGACAAAAGGATAGTTAATAAATATTGATAGTTTTGCTATGCTTAGACCAAAGGATAGTGAATAATCTAGGAGACTCCACTGTCACATGAAATAAAATTAACCTAATAACTTGAATATTGTATTGATTGAGTTGGTGAACCGATTGCCTTAGTAACCTATTGCTCTTGAGTTTAAAATCTTAAAAATTATACACTCTCTATTTCCTTGCAATTTTTAATTATTTCTTTATTTTGTCTTATTTGTCTTAAATCTTATAAATCGATCTTCTAAATAAAGTTTAGGAAAGAATATTTTCAGTACTTATTTTCCAATCCTCTAGGGATGATACTCTACTCACTTACTTTATTACTTGATCGATTGATGCACTTGCCATAGCTATAGATTAGCACACATTAAGTTTTTGGCACCGTTGCCAGAGATTGTATCTAAAAATAATATTAAAATTTTGATCCTAGCTTTACTTTAGAATTTTATTTTTAGTTTTTGTTCTTACTTTACTTTAAGATTTGTTCGGTGCATGGCACGTACTGAACATAGTGACTTACTATCTTTAGACCTAGAAATTGAAAAGACCATCAGAAGATTACAACAAGAAAGAAACATGGCAACTGAAGATCCTAACGACATCAATCTAGGATTGGATAGATGACCGAGGGATGGCAAGAAGCTATTCGAGCAACACATCATCCATTAAATGATTACATCACACCATCTATAGCTGATGCAGCTTCGAGCATCAAGAGATTGCTTGTGCAAGCAAACAACTTCAAAGTAAAATCGACGATGATTTAGATGATTCAATCAACTATCCAATTCAATGGACACGTGCATAATGATTCGAATGTCCATATTTCTAATTTTTTTGAACTTTATGATACTTTTAAAATTAATGGGGTGTCGGATGATGCTATTAGATTATGACTTTTTCTTTATGGGATAAAGCTAAAAGTTGGTTTCATTCTCTTCCTGTAGGTTCTATCATAACTTGGGATGCCCTAGTCCAAAAATTCTTAGCCAAGTACTTTCCACCATCCAAGACTTCTAAGATGCGCAACGATATTACTTCTTTTGTGCAGATGGATATGGAGACACTATATGAGGCTTGGGAGCATTTTAAGGAACTGCTAAGGAGATGTCCATATCATCAACTATCTATATGGCTTTAGGTACAAAGTTTCTATAATGGTTTATCTCCTACTAATCATTCTATGATTGATGCAGTAGCAGGAGGAATCATTAATCGAAAAATGGAGGAAGAAGCCTTTGATCTGATCGATGAGATGGCATCAAATAGCTATCAATGGCAAACAGAATGCATGATGCTAAGAAGACCAGTAGCTATGCAGGGAGTAGATTGCATGCCAACCTTATTAGCTAAAATTGCAGCCCTTAGAGCCGAAGTCAACAACTTGAAGAGAACAGCTATGCATGTTTAGCGCATCACTTATGACCCATGTGGAGGAGGACAGGATACGAGCAACTGTCAGATAGGTAATCCTTTTTCTAAAGCTACTGATACAGCTAATTATGTTGGTAATTTTTTTAGGCCACAATAAAATAATCCCTACTCCAACACATACAATCAAGGGTGGACGCAGCATCCAAATTTCTCATGGAGCAATCAAAATGCAATACAACAGCCACCCCCGGGGTTTCAAGTACCTAAAAAGAAGTCCAACATGAAGGAGCTTATGGTGAAATTCATGCAAAACTAAGAAGCAACTATAAAAAGTTTGGAAGCCAAGCTTAGGCAGGACCAAGTAGCAGCAATTCAAAACTTGGAGATGCAAATAGGTCAAATGATTAAGATAATTTTCGAGAGACCTCAGGGATCCTTGCCTAGCAACACGGAGATCAATCCAAGGGAGCAAGTCAATGCTATCATCCTAAGAAGTGGTAAAAAAGCTGGAGGAGCCACATCAGAAGAAAGAGATTGAAGAGCCAACTACAAACAAGGAACCATCAACTAAAATTCATCGATCACCAAAACAACCAGCAGATGGATGGTCTCCAAGTATAAAGTTTGCCAATCCAAATGTGAAGCCCTATGTGCCACCACTACCATTCCCAGAGAGACAAATATAGCATCCAAATAAGAAATTTTCTAACCTTTTCAAAATTTTAAAAAATTTACATATTAATATCCTTTTGTAGATGCTATCACTCAAATGCCCAGGTATGCCAAGTTTCTCAAAGAAATTCTAACAAATAAGAAAAAGTTGAAGGAGCATGAGAGAATAAATTTGAATGAAGAATGCTCAATAATACTTTAAAACAAATTACCATAGAAGCTAAAAGATCCAGTAAGTTTTACTATCCCTTGCATTATTGATGAATGATGTTTTGATAAAGTTTTATGTGATTTAGGAGCAAGTATTAATCTCATGCCCTTTTCTATTTTCAAAAAGTTGGGTCTAGGAGAATCGAAGCCTATCACTATTACTCTTTAATTAGCTGACAGATCCATCAAATATCCAAGAGATATAGTGGAGGATGTCTTAGTAAAGGTAAACAAGTTTATTTTCCCTGTTGATTTTATTGTTCTTGATATGGAAGAAGATATTAATGTACCCCTTATCTTAGGGAGGCCCTTTTTAGCTACTAGAGGAGCTTTAATGGATGTTCAACAAAAAAAATTAATTCTTAGAGTCCAAGATGAATAAGTTACTTTTAATATTTTTAAAGTTATTAAACATTCTAATGATAATCAAACTTATTTTTGAATAGATGATATTGACAATTTAGTACATGAGAATTCTGTAGTGAAAGCTAGCAATGTCCAATTGAAAGAGAGCTCAACCAAACATGAAAGTATTCTGATTGAAGTGGCACCAGATTGATTCAGCCCAGAACTCGAAAGTCAAGCTGAAGACTATAAATCAGAACTACTAGATAGGTTGTTTCTTTTCTTTTTAGTTTTGATCATTTTTTTTCTTTTATTTTTCAATAATTTATTGTTTCTCTTTTACTACTTTGATATGTATTTTTAATTTTGTAGAGAAAAATCAATGAGAACTCAAGCCAAATTTCAAAGCTTCAAAGAAGCAGACTGAATCAAATCAGATGTATTCCTTCCTATCCTTTATTGCACCCTTTATTTTTCTTTCTCCATTGAGATAATATAGAATAAGTTGGGGATAAAAAAAATTTAAACCATGTGTCAAGAAGAAAATCTTGAGCAAGATAGACTGAAAAAGTGATAAAAGTTAGAAGTATCTACTAATGAATGTAACGAGTTAAAGAAGTAGATTAGTTGATCAGACTTTTAGCAGCCTACTTAGATCATCTAAAGACTATTAGCACTTCTAATTGCACATGCACACTAACAAGATAAAGTAGGTATTGATTATAAGGCCAATCGAGGATTCAATTATCACTAAAAATTGATAATTAATATACATTCTAATCAAAAAAATTTGAATTTAAGAAAAGAGCTACCTACCTAAAAATAAAGTGCAAAAGATAGAGTATATATAGATTGTCCAAAGCTTAGTAACTGGATCTCTGCACCTAGGTCAAGTGTGAAGATTCACGTAAAATGATGGAGGAAAGGCCAGGATGCTCCGCAAAAAAAAAAAAAAAAATGAGGCAGTGTGAAAGCTACCTTAATTCATGAGCTTAAAATTGAGAATGTATAAAAAATTAACCAAAATAGGTGATAAGAGATGATACTTTTGTTCTTTAAATTAACACCAAAATGCTACATTAGCTTTCATGAATACAAGTGCTGTAGATCTTTGATATACTCTAAGAAAGTTTTTAATTGTATTGACTGCAAAATTTATTTCTGAAGCTCAATGCTTAGTTAGTGATATTTTCTAAACTTTTTGATCTTTAATCCTAGCTCTATCTTGGTAATGGATGATCTTATTGAAAGATGGTATTAAATAAAGCATTGCTAAGGGACTAACAATAACTAAGTTGGGGGGTGTGATAAGTGATAAAAATATACTAATAAAAGTATTAAATTTATACTTTTATTAATCTTATATAGGAAAGGAGGCCACCAATATGAAAATCTTATTTTTCTGATTCAGATGAAATAAGTTTTAAGCAAAACAGACTTCAAACGAGCCCAAAATTAAATTTCAAAGAAAATAAAAAATATATATTTAAATGTTGGCCTGTCCGGTTTGAAACCAAATCAAATCAAAACCAGACCGGCCCGACCATAGAACTGATCGCCCACTAAACCGGCTCGTTGATGCCTCACTGACGTCGAGCTGACGTTAGAAAAAATCATGACGCACGGTGTGTAACCAGGGCGAGGGCATTTCGAGAATTTTACACAGAGTGGCATGTCCTGATTGGTTGAAGGAAGCGACGGTCTATGCAATGCTGGGCTCGCGCATGGTCTATAAAGGGCATTCTGGGAATTAGGCATGTTTGGACGGCTGCTGACAGTTGGGTTTTGATCGAACGGTCGACTTCTATGTGCTAATGGATGGCAGATGTGGCTACTAATCAGGATCCAATGGCTAAAATTCATCTCGAATTTTTAACTAGTGCCTGAGGCTTTTTTTGGTCGTGATTGGATGGTCTCGATTCAATCATCAAGATGAACGGATGGCTGTAGTTTAATCCGACTGAATCAAGAAAGATCTGAAGGATTTTTAAGCTATTATTGATGCGTTGGATGCTGATCTAATAGCTAGAATTATCTAGAGCTTTATTTGACTTGTTTAAGGAGTCTAAAACCTAGTTTTAAGGAAATTCCTACCAGAAATCTTTCGCCTCTTAAGTCTATTTAAAGGCCTGCTGCCTATTGTTGGGAAAGAGAAGAGAGGAGAACCTAAGTAGAGAACCAGTACAGAGAGCCTGAGGAACAGGAAACAAAGAGTTGAAAATAAAAAGAAAATAGAGAGAACCGAGAGAGGGGTTTAGGGAGAGAAGAGAAAGAGCCTTTATTTTTGTTATTTTTCTTTCCTCTTCTTTTCTTCTTCCAAAGATCGGTACACAAAGCGGCTTTCTTCTTCATCAAGTTCTCCACACCAAGAGCAACGGACGATCAATTTTCAGTGAACAAATAGTCTAATTTCTTCATGATTTTTATTATTTTTGATCTTGTTATCATGAACTAAATTTTATTTTACTAAGGCTAAGGTGTAGACACTCTTTTTGATATAATATTTAGTATGATTTATTTTTAATTTTAAATTTTATTCATGAGAAGTATATAGATCTGATCTTATTGCTTTTAGATTACTGGCCATCTTCTAATTGATCCGATAAACATAGATGATACGAACCAAGTACATCTATATTATTGCTTCTTGATTTATATACCTTGTATTATGAATCAATTTAAAATTCATATGTATGCGGGAATTTTAGTGCACTTCGGACATAATATATTTTAATTAGATGGTTTCACAAAACTTAATGCATCGATATTTATTTAAATTACATCTGGATAAAAGGGTAGTTAATAAATATTGATAGTTTTGCTATGCTTGGACCAAAGGATAGTGAATAATCTTGGAGACTCCACCGTCACATGAAATAAAATTAACCTAATAACCAAAATATTATATTGATTGAGTTGGTGAACCGATTGCCTTAGTAACCTATTGTTAGATATATGTGCCCTAGAAGCCAGAATTGGCTGACACTTGTAATACACTTCTAGGGGCAAAATTGTAATTTTGACTATATTTAATGAAATGGGTTATTTTCTATCACATATGTGTATTTAGTGTCTGTGATACATCCTTTGAGTTAATGGTAATGATAATTCATATTTTTAAGAGTTGAAAATTTAAGACATGAATAATCATTATTAACTCATAAACAGCTCCCGACCATAGGATCATCACGAGGATGGTGATTGATCTGGAAGGTTGGTGTACGATCGCTTCTCTTTAGTAGATGAGTCTTAAGTCTACGGTGTGGAGACACCGGAGCGAGAGTACAGGTACTCGTTAGAGAACGAGGGCACTGAGCGTGACCACCTCGAGTAGTCATTAGGAAGTCTACCTTCTCGTCAATGACTGACTCGATGCTGCAGTAGTGTGTCTGGTTCTTTGACCTGAGATGCATCGGCAGTTCACCTTGAGGGTGTTATAGTTTGACTACACCATTACTCGGTCTCCTAGCCATATGGAACCCTGAGGTGTATGTTGGCTATAGCATGTTCATTGTAGGAACTGGATTGCATCAAGATGGGAATCTATCTACCTCGGTGGTAGAGGAGTAGCCCTATGATGATCATGAGAATCAAGTCCAGAAATCCATGGCCATGGTAGAGTGAAATAATAGAAAGAGTTTCTATTTAGATTTTCACATTGGACTCGAATCGAATGATTACATCATATGACAGAGACTAGGGTTTGACGAGTTCACCTTAACCCTAATCTGATCGGGGCTCAAGATAGAAGAACTTAATCACACAGGTAGCTGCACCAAGAGGTTCGCATTCAGCTCTGATGGGTTGCCACCATATACTGCTAGGTGTCACTGGTGGATTTTGGGAGCAATTAGAATGATTTAGATGATCGATCATTCTAGCTGTTCGAATCAGAAGAGTTCTGATCCATCGAAAGGAGTTTCGATGATGTCTATGATAGAGATCATGACATATCCCATTACCATACAGAACTGAACCTAACTGGGTCACACAAACAAGGGTTTGAATCTGGTGATCATCAATTGAACTGATCTAGTTCAATTGATCTGAATGAGATTCAATTAGGTTCAAGGAAATCGTGCTAGCACTCGATTGAACCTAACGTTCTTCTTTTACTATCATAAATAAGTTGTCCTGACTGAGCCAAAGGAGTTTGTGCTCAATCAGAGGCCTTCATATGGTCTGACTGGAGGTTGTCCAAGTCAGAATAGGTTGTCTTATTTGTAAGACATTACCTGCCATTTTTGGTCACCTGCCATTTCTTGTTCTTTGACTTTGGTCAAAAGTCTACCGTTGACTGGTCAAACGTTGACCATTGACCCTTTGACTTTTGACCACATGTCATGCACCTATTGGAGAGCTGGTGGGGGCTTGTCCCCCTGCCAGAACCTGGCAAGGAGAAGGGCGCACGCCAAGGGTGGCGTGAGCCCAAGTAGGAGGCGCCTAGGAGTCCTTGTTGGACAAGGACTCCACCTCCCTTTTGGATTCCAATCAGAGTTCTACTAAGAATCCAGTTTGACTGGTCTTAGGCGCCCTCTAAGGAGGAATCCAGGGGTCTCTATTTCAACCAATCAGATTTAGATCTGATTTCACAAAGGGTTGTGATTGGTTGAGAGGAAGAGGAGTTGGATCACAAGAGGTCTATAAATAAGACCCTGCGCCCAACCCTAATTCCTAAGTGAATTCAATAGAGATTTCCCACGTCCAAGGCTGCCTCTCCCCTCCTTCTCCATGCCATACTCTCTTCTCCCCTTGCTCTCCACGTCCAAAAGTGTTTTGGACTTAGTTTGGTGCGATTCAGATCAAGGAAAGGCGATCAAAAGCAAGAAGGCTGCGCTGCTGCAAAAGGACGACTGCAGATCTTCAAAAGAGTTTTGAAGATCCTCCAGATCAGATCCAGATCTGATTTTTGGAGGTGTGATAGAGAAGAAGAGGATCTCCAGATCCAACCCGAGTGGATACCGGTAGAGGCCAGGCGCTTGCGTGGCTAAGATCCAGAACCTTCCGCTGCAATCAGGATCATCTACAGGGTAATAGGATTACCCAAATCAGGTAAATTAAATTTGATTTAATTTATCTTATTTTATTTTATTTATTAAAATAATAAGAATCAGATCTGAAACATATCAAGATCTGATTGAGATCAAGAGAAAATTTTTGAAATATATCTCTTGATCTAATCAGATCTGGACGAACCTGGACCGGGAAATCAGGATTTCCCTTCAACTGGTATCCCATGGTTCAGAGATCTGATAAAAAGGTGTTTCATGTCACAAGATGATCAGATCTGAAATCAGAAAAATTTTAAATGATGGATCTAACATAGATATATGTAGTTCTAGAATAGAATATCTATAGAATAGTTTTGCATGTCTTTGATTTAATCTGATTAAATCATATTTTAGATCTTCTTATTTACTATTTTCTGATATTATAAGTGTTATAATAACATCTGATAAACAGCAAATAAAAATTATTTAATTTTAAATAT
>QRFJ01001366.1:83106-85606 GCA_006176705.1 Cocos nucifera
TAAAAGGTTAGGTACAAATCTAAGTTGAAGGTCTAAGATTTTTGGCACAAGATTTAGCATCTACGGGATGGTGTTCGTGAGATGAACAGGCTGCCCTCAGAAGTCATTTTGAAGGCTTTTCAAATTAGATCCAGATCTGATTTTTAGAGGAGAGATTTATGAGGAGAAGACATTTAGATCCTACCTGAGTGGATATTAGTAGAGACCAAGCACGTGCGTGGCTCCTTCTAGAACCTCATAAATCAATAGGATCATCGTAGGATAATTAGATTATCAAATCAGGTACTTGAAATTAAATCTGATTTAATTTTACTTTTAACTTTTAATATCAGATCTCTATGATTAGATTTGAGAAGTCTCAGATTTGAATGATCCTGCACTAGGAAAATAGGTTTTTCCTTCACGCCCAAGCCTTGACACACTTGGCAATATTTTTCTGTATAATCCCGTTGTCGACGCATGCCTTGATAGCTACTTGTGCACACCTTGCCACCGCCATTCTTCTTCAGCTGCTGAGCTCCTTTGAGGCCTTTAGGATGACCGCCTCCACCATCGAAGATCTTGGCTTGCTTCTATGCACCATCCTTGGAATTATATGTAAGTGCACCAACTAGCATCACCTCTTCCTGATACCAATTGATGTTCCATGATATCACTCGAATGCCAATCATCCTTAGCATCATAAGCCCTGATACCATGTTGCAGAAGATCCTGATCTTTAGCATGGACCTAAAGAAACCTATGACATTTTCTATGGACAGCAAACCATCGATCCTCCATCTGGATCTATGATGGGGTGCCTCCCCCTTGGGCTTGAGGAAGACGCCCCCCTTCTCTAGGGCTTCTTCAAGAATCCTAGGGTGGCAACTCTAGAGAAAAGAGAAGAAGAGAATTGAGGGAGAAAAGGTCTATATTGATTTCAACTTTTAAAATCCTAATACAACCTATGTATTTATACATAGCCATTAGGCCCGACCAAAAAACACTCCGGCTAACCCAATACATGAAAGCACTCACCGAGCCCATGTACACCCATGTCTCCCATGCTCTCATCCTCTGGATCTAGACCCGATCCATACATGAATTAACCCTCTTAAGACCTCTCAAATCAGGTCTTAAGACCCTTAGGATCAACCCAGACCCTAGCCCAAAATAGACCCTCACGTAACTCTACCCGCGCACCGAGTCAGCTCAATCTCAGCACTGAGCTAGCTAAGTTCCACTAAGTCGGCTCAGTCTAAAACTAAGCCGACCCAGTTCTGTGCCGTGCTAGTAGTCCTGAACGCGCAGCTCTCTATTTTACCTGTGCACTGAGACTTAGCCGATCTAGTTGTGGACTAAGTTGGCTAACCTGCAAAAAATCTTTTTTCTACAGTCTTGATTCTCCGACTTTGGTTCCTTGCTTCACCTTGAATCCCAGATCTCCAAAGCACCAACCAAGCCCCTGAAATCCTCAGAGCCAACACTCTGACTCCTCTCGTGGCCTCCCAAGGCTTGGGAGCACCATAAATCCTCACATTGTAAGCACCTTTCTACTTAGCAGCCGCATCAACTATCCTGGATGTTCCTAGAGAATTGCAGCAATCCTATGCCGGCGCCTGCTGCATACCCTGACATTATCTCCTCAGAACTTTGCCTATCCAACCGTGTGCGCTGCTCCATCTAGAGCTATGCATCTCTGATATTGGTGCTAGGATATTAGTCCTCCTGCACTCCTCTGCTCTGAATTCGTGTCACATCTCTCTTCATCTATGAACCCACCTCTGTCCGGTGCTCCATCTGAAACCAAACTACCCCTGATGCCATAGAAGCTAACTTTGTAATCGAGTCTCCTGAGCACAACCACTCAATGCTGCACTGCTAAGACTGTCGTTGTGCCTCGGACACTATCGCTGCCCCTTCGGATCCTCCGCACTCCGCAGACCTATCCGAAAGCATCTTAGATATACCACACCCCATGGGCTCCTTCGAGACCACCAAGAGCTCATTCGACTCTTCACTTGTAGTGACTAAACTGATAGAATCCAAGTCTTCTCCTTCCTTGCACTTCTTCCAAAGTTGACATTCTTGCTTAAAGTGTCTTGCTTCACCACACTTGAAGCATCTCTTGAACCCCTTACTGCCCTTTGCTGACCCTTCTTTTTTCCTTACCTATGCCTCTCTGAAACCACATGACCCTCCTGAAAGACCTCTCTCTTTGTCATTCATTCCTGCTGCTTATTGGATCTTAGCACTGATATGATCTCCTCGTATACCAACATCTCCTTATCATACAGCAACATCATCACCAACAAATCGAAGCTTCCGGATAGCGAATATAGCAGCAATAAACTTTTATCCTTCTCTTAGAGATCCACCCTAGTATTGAGTAAATCCATGCTCATCCGAATGAACCACTGAATATACTCCCATAACATCCTCGCCCTCTTATATCCGAAGGCTGTACAGTTGCTTCTTCAGCATCAACTTATTGTACATATTCTTTTCCATGTATAACTAG
>QRFJ01001366.1:90606-111404 GCA_006176705.1 Cocos nucifera
AAATGCTTGTAGAACACCTTCAAATTCAACTATCAACTCTGATCAGGCTATCCATATTATATTTCAAAATATCAAATCTATCTCATGAATTATCCTGGCCAAGGTTTTGCTATATTGAAATACAGTGATATATTCTTCTCCAACTCTTGGAGTGGTCAATCCCATCTTGATCGCACACCAACTTTGCAACTACTTGACTGTGCCCAGAAGCCTTCCATTACTAAATTAGAAATTCAGTTAGTCTGGTACCAAAGCACAGTAAGTTGCTTGCAAGTCATTGAGGTGATCTCAGGTCTAAGAGACACTTATACCTATATTCCATCAGAGACATTCTCAACAGCAGAATGCTCTGGAGTTGGTCATGTTCAGTAATGATGTATCCCTACATCTCACCTATATGCCATACCAATATCTTCACACTCCTTGGTCAAGAAAATAATCAACCTATATGGCACACAGCGACCTATGCTCGATAGATGCTATCGTCCTAATTAATAGTCTATCATTTGATCATGAATAGTTTTAAGGACTAATCAATAAATTCTCTCTTTATCGAACCTAAAATATCCTAAAAACACCATCACAACAAAGAAGTTTGTTAAAAGATGATAACTTATGATGAAAAATATCAAAAATATATTTTATTAATTAATAAATTAATTATAATTATAATATAGCTCAACCATCAATAAGCTAATCACTGGCTTTGGGACATATTTTCCAATGAGGTGCCTTTAAGCAATTCTTTCTTACTGAACTAGGGGGATAGATATCACCAGTCCTTGATGGTGGGATGGTATTTGAAAGTAAAGTAGTTGCAGAATAGAGAAATGGTAGGTCGAACCTCAGCCATGATGCAGAAGAAAAGAAATTCTATAACAAATCTAAATGAGTTCAGCACCATGGAGGCCAAGAAAAGTATGGCATGAAGAGCTTCGGTATACAAATAGATGCAACCAGGGAGAGGAGTGCAAGCTCGATCACTCGACCTAGGAAGCTCTAGTTTGTACTCTGAAGGAACTCCGTACTGGATCCTTATCAGAGAAAGATCCTCCAAGTGCAAAGAGCAAGGGATGGTTCAAGGAATAAAAGTCAGACGAGGTGCCTCCACAAGTTCGACGATCTCCCTAGGGTCTGGCTTAGGCAGGCTCAGGCGGGTTGGACTCCTAGAACTAGTGGATTAGGAAACTTCAGAAGATATTTAAATCAAATTAAGTTGGAAAAAATATCCAAAATTGGAAGAAATAAATTGCAAAATTTTTGAAGATCCCGAAGATTAAAACAGTAAACTTCCTAGGAGAAATCAAAAGAGCAAAAAGTGAAAGAAAATAGAAAAATGTTGGAGGGAAGTTAAGACAGTAACCAAAATCGATCGAAAGTTCTAAGGAGATGGCCGACGGGACAAAAGTAGATGAAAAAGATGACAATGGCCGGTGAAACCATGATGGAAGTTAAAACGATGCTCTCGGGTAGGAAGGAGGTGGGGGACAAAGGACCAGGGAAGAAGAAAACCTAAATTGAAATGGGAAGTCAGAGGGGAGGAGGAGGTTTAAATAACCAAGGAAGGTCAGAGGTGGTTATGACTGCAAATTCCCATCACCTAATCTTCACTTGACATGTGCCCCACTCATCATGCCTGAAGCTGATGAACTGACAGAATTCTAATGACATCATACCTCGAGCTCCATTTTGATAGGTATTTCAAGCATCTGTATTTTTAAATCGACTGATATTTAAGAAACTTTGGTGCCGAGGTGAATAATGCCAAAACTCTTTACCCTCGAGAAGCAGAAAACTGGATAGGACTTCAGCTCTCATACTTTGTACTTCCTTCATTCGAACTTCAAACTTGAAAGTAGGGAGACAAATGTTAGGGATAAGTCAGCTCCTACCAAAGCCCAATAAGAAATCCGGTCTTGGTATAATTCTCTGGAACTGCGACTATGGCCGAACTTCGATCAGACTATGCTCCTATTCTAGTCCATTCTAGAAAGGTCAACCTCCAACAAGTGTGTGCTAGACGATCTTCTCGGCTACAATTATTAGCTCTTCTAGTTAGCTACGGTATAGGGTTGATGCCATGGACTTTGATCGGATGAACTTAAATAGTAAAAGTAATTGCCTTCCAATAGACGGCAAGACTAAGTATTGAATCCAGCATGATTCAACATAGGTTGACCTTGAAGATGCACAAACTCCTCTCTAATTGAACCCTCTTCCAACCTTATCCCTCTATTACAGTCGACAAATCCCGCAAGCCTTACATTAAGGATCTTAGACTGGTAGAACTCTTCCTCAGTCAAACTTCTATACCCCACTTTATGAATGACAGACCTTGGCACTCCAGCACCAAGAACTTTGGTTGCACGAACTCAAATCAACAAAGGGATCTCATTATTAACATGAATCTGAACTTCTCCCAAGGGAGCCTGGCCACAGCCCTAATTAGCAGATCCACTATCCTTTCAACTTTTAATCCAGAACAATTATCTACTTGCGAACGACCTTGAAGGCAGCTGAACTTCCAGAAGCAGTTGCGACTACACCATTAAGAAGCTCTGAATCCCAGCACTCACCCACCTCAGCTCTCAGTCAATCTCAAACTCCTAGTATCCCAACCAAACTCCTTTGAGAAAAATCAGGCAGCGGTCCCCATTAGAGAGCCTGCTACTACTCCCTTGTCAGAATGTCTACACTTATACTCGACTAACCCTGAAGGCGGCTGGACTCTAGAAAGCTATCAAAAGCAATGCCAGTAGAACCCAAAAGAGATTGCGATGCCACCATCCACTACATAATGGCCGACCTTCGAGCTCCGCTAGTCCGACTTCTAGTTCAACACCTTCAACATGAACCATCTACTATTAAGCACAGATGGCTCCAATCTCCCATCCGAACTTCAACTAATGATTTTCAACTGATCGACAAGTCATGACAAAGGACAGCCATTCTCCGTAACAAACTCCACATGGCCTGAATGGCCTACTAGCAAATGGTTATGGCTGTCATTATTATTCTATTACGAGCTCCGTCTATATTAAGGACCCCTCATAGATACGTTTCTCTCTCTAAGCTCTTCTTTCTACTCAACCCCTGTGTACTCCATTTCTGTTGGTGGGAGAACTGACTTAACCGTCGGAGGATCCTATCGAAGCCACACTATCTCTGGTTTGGACTGTTTTGCTGGTCCTGATGGCGACCTCATCTTCCTCGACTTTAGCGACTTCCAGCATCCACCATTTTCTGCACCAACAGAGCCCATTCATTCAAAAGTTTAAAATCGAGTCCCTCAAGATAATTTTTTGATGCAATGTGACACAACAATCTATATATTCCTTAACACCTTAACAATGTTAGCCTAATGCTATAGAAGTCCAAAATGCCTCCAAGTTTTGTATGGTTAGTGGGTAGCCCAATTGTTAATAGGAAATTGCGGTTAGAACAAATTTAATTTGGAGCCATCCCTCTATTCTATCTCTACTGTCCTAATCTAAGCCATCGAGCATATTTCTCATATCCATCAAGAAATGAAGTATCAAAGAAAAAATCAAAGGGAAGAGAACTCCTATAACCATCCAAATCAGGTTGTTGTGCTACCCACTCTTCAATAGTCTTTATTCCTTCCATTAAAAGGTAAGCTTGAATCCTAGACCCATTTGTCTTTCCTCTTTTTTATGGAAAATGAGGTCCAATCTATGAAATTGGTTTGGGATTTACTTACTATAGAGCTACAATTAAAATGTGATTTGTTTGACTATGCATATTGTTGTTCTTTTTGTGGTTATAGCCTTTTTTTCTTAAGGACTTGGTCTCCATTTCTTGTGACATTTAAAAAGCAGTAGTGCAAAGCTATTTAGATTGGTAATTTCTACATGCTCTAAGACAAACTATGGTAATGGTCTTGTATATACTATATATTACATGGTGCTATTCTATTGAAGTTACTAGTTGTCTCCTTGCTTTGTGACAATATATAATAGTGGTTATTTAGCTCCCTAATCTATGGTAAACTGACTAAAATGGCCTCTAACATGTTAATTATGGATTTTTATCCTAGATTGTTGTCAATGCTCTTATATTAGCCATAGTTTTTTATTGTCAAGTGACTCCCATTACTAATGCTGTCTCTCACTTGTTAAGAATGTTATAGTTGCGAATATAACTTTTTTGTTAGATTTAGAATTTTTTATTGTTCTTTTTCATTTTAAAATGCATGCTTTTTTGTTCTTCAAAAATGGAAATTAGGCTGATTAAAATGGAGTTATATCATGGTTAGTCACTATAGTTCACACTCTCCATGTTCTATTGTGGGGGTCTATGCATCACTTTGATATCCTTGATACATATTGAAGGCATGGCAAAGAAACTTCATCGCATATATTGTTCTTAGCTCTATGGCTTGTAGCTAGACTCTTTGAAACTAGTAAAATGGGACCAGAATGCCTTAACATGCTGGGATCTATCAAGGGCAAAAATGATTTACAAATATACATTGAACTCAATGTACAAGAAGTACTAGTAGAGCAAGATAGTCCACTCCCTCTCCATCCACACTACTATCAATAATGGATGATAATAGCCATCTTATACAGCTTGATGCAAGGAAACTAAATGGAGAGGGTGGAGTAATGCATCAAAGTAATGGTGCATAGGTAGAAGCACTGAATAGAATAAATGATGATGGAGAGGCTGAAGGACCAAAGGTTAAAAATTTAGGTATTTGTCAATTAGGGTGTTTAAAGGATTGGCGCAAAGGAAGGGATTGCTTCAAAGGATGGTAACCGAACTTTCAAATAGGGATTATTATGAAACTATTGAGGTTTGTCTAACTCAGGGTGCTAGTAGATAAGTTGCGATAGAGGGTATAGATTTTCAAGTGAGTGGAATTAGACTTGGAAAAGACCTACTGAAGCAGATGGAGAAGATAATGTTGAGGACAGTAATAATGATAGTGAAGCTAGTGTAGTACTGAGTGAGTTAAAAGAGACTGAAAAGGATAAGGATGGGTTATCCAAGAAGTATATTGATAGAAAAACTATTACGGAGAACATGATGAGTAGCTATTAAATAGTGGATTTAATAGAAACTATGCATAAATAGAAGACTAGTACATAACAAATCAGAAGGAGAGCACAATACTAATATTAAAAGCTTTGATAGCTCTATAGATTCAGACAGGGAACATCTTAGAGTTCCAAAGTACCTAGAGTTCAATTCAATATCAGATTTAAAGAAGCCTATAAAATTTCAAGTTAGGGCAGATTTTCTTATTAATTTTCCTTGGAAAGCTCCTCACATGGTCACTCGTGGGATTCAAAGATTTTTTATAGAGTTTCTTATAAATTTTTAATTAGGGATAATATAAAATTTTAGTAACATTTTCATATTTGTAATATAATAGTTCTAGTATGGTTTCTTATTGTCAAGTTCCTTTTCAAGTATGCTTATACATCGAGTTTAATGCCTGAATTAGAATTAGGATATCATGTCCTATAAATATGCATGTAATATATTGTAAGGGACCACCTTTGACATATTAGTATAATTATTTTTTAGAGCCCTTATTCACCAAGTGAATAACTCTTCAATCCATTTTTCTTCTATTTGCATGTTGATCTCAAATAATCATGTTGATCTAATCACCCCTTCTTCCTTTTCTTGGTGCATCATGTCCTCAGTGATGCCCCACTATTAAAGTCTACCTCTCCAATACAGATAATGAATGGGATAGTGAGTATGAAGAATATAACACTGATTGATGAGAGTTGATTAATGAATCTACCTATAATGACAAACTAATTAATAAACCCATTTCGAGCTTGAAGCTATAATAGTCCAAGACTTCATCTAAAAAGCAAACCATAAGGTATTACTTGAGTTCATTGGCCATGTATATTTATCCAAGATCTACCCAGCATATAGTCGATGTGGGACTAAACAAACACCCACATAGGTCGTCACGCACTGATCTACTTTAACATAATTTGTAACAACATAGGACCTCAATCAAAAAGACTAGTCGGAATATATTATTTGAGTTTGTTGGGTCTATATAAGTATCCAAGATTTATCTAATGGATAGCCAATATGGGAATAAACATATGCCAACACAAGTCCTTACAAAAGCAAAAAAGATCAAAGCCTAATCTTGCAACAAATAATGTATGTACCTGAAGTTGAAGAAGAGGATTGGCCCCAAACCAACAATTTTGGCACTTGCTACACCACTAATGGGCATGTTTGGAACATCATTGTTGATAACTAATTGTGCAAAAATATTGTATCTCAAGAAGTCATTGACAAGCTCAATTTAAAGATAAAGAAGCATCACAATCATGTAAATTTTTTTTTTTTTTGGATAAGGCAGAGAATTCATACAACTCTAGTATGAATACAACCAAAAAAGTTAAAAAAAAAACTACCACAAAAAAGCAATGGAGTAGCCACTGCATCAGTCCACAAGATCCATTCTAAATGCTTTGCAACAAAAGAGGCAATCTAGTCGGTAGCCCTATTCACCTCTCGATAGACATGTCTGATGTCCAAGGAAGCACATCCCCTACCACTCTTTAGATGTCATGCAGAAGTGGGTGTGTAGCAGCCCTCATCTATGCTTGAACCCAATCCGCAACAATAGCTAAGTCCCCCTCAATGACAATACAATCAGAACCCAATATAAGCCTAGCATAGATGATACTTGCCCAAGCTACTCGCAGCTTGGCTCTTGAAACTGTGACATCAAAGAGCCAACTCCTGCCTATAGCCACAAGCCTTGAGTCTAGATCTCATATAATGAACTTAGAGCCACCTCTGCTATCGTGCACAATGCCATCAAAATTAACCTTAAGGAAACTTAGGGATGGGGGCTCTTAGATAATGAAAACTACTTTAGATGCTGCATGAATAGAGACGAAGTCCCAAATATCCCAAGTCATCGAAGTTGAACTAGAAGATGATGAGTGAGTGATCCCGGAAGCCTAACTCATGGCTTTCTCCAAAACAAACCTCACCAGTTGTCTCCTTGGCTCAAAAACACTACTATTCCTATCAAGCTAGATGTGGTAAGTAATGTAAGTGGCCATGAGACCTAGAGATCTGAAGGTCTTGGTACCAATTTTCCTCCACAACACCTCCAAGAAGGACTGAACCAGCATCATCAGGTGAATAATCACGAAGAAGAAACTAGTCAGCCACCACACCTATACAGTGCTCAAAGAATGGAAGAGGACATGTCCCATAATCTCATGATCTATCCCATAGCAAGGGCAAATGGCCAAATTACTTGGTTCAGAAAGATAATAAGGTTGCTATTTCCAACAATTATCTTGTCAATTTCTTAATTGATGATAGTTACATTGATATTGTGGCCGTGTTTGGCCTTGCTTTTTTCTACTTAATCACTTTGCTTAGTAAAGCAAACAAAAGCTGAGATTGAGATGTTTGCCTAAAAATATCTTTTAATTGCTTTGCTTTAAGAATAATCAAAGTACTTTGATTTAGGTATATTATCTTCCACTCTATAAAGGACATTAGGAGATGCTTTTTTTTTAACTAGAAACGATTTTGAGCAAACTCATATATTTCTCTTCAAAAGATAGAACACAACAGCACTGCAGCTATTACCAAACATCTTTCTTTACTTTAGTTTAAAGTACAGCAAAGCAAAATACACAATTTATGCAACAACTATTTCACTTATAAGCATAGCACAATAGGGCCAAACAGGGCTTGTATGATATGGCATAACATCGATGGATGCCCACTTGTTGCCCAACTATGCAACCCAAGAGGAGGGGGGATGAATTAGATTTTTAAAATTTTAAAGCTAATTGAGAACCACAAAGATTATGTAATGATAAGCAAGTAATATGTAGTGGGTAAATTAAATGAGGTGAAGAAATAAGTAGCAAGTAAGCAAGGAAATAAGAAAATAAAGATAAGAAGCAAATAATCACGCCATAAATAATCAAGATTTATAGTGGTTTGGTACCAACCTTACACCTACATCCACTTCCTAAGCTCCTACTTGGAAATTCAAATCCACTATCCATATTCAAACTAAATACAACATCGGAACCCTCTGACCCTAGCTATCTAAAGCTAGAATATTTATTTTCTGGGTACAAGCCAACCCAATACAATCCGATTCAAGATTTGGATCAACCTTTCTAAGTTTTAGAATCCTCCAAAACTTAAAACAAAGCAATAAAATAGAGTAAGAATTTTAATAACAAAGAAATGCAATATTAGCTCCTTCAATAAGCAAATGAAACTTTAAAGTACTTTACACAATAAAGAAAAAAGCTTTTCTAATTTTTCTCAAAGTTGTTGAAGACTTGAATGAGCTTTTGAGAGATGGTTGAACTTGAAATGAATGCTTCTCTTGCTTGAAGAGGATTTTTCACTAGGGCTGAGTGAATGCTTGATTTTTCTTATGTATTTTCTCCTTTTGAAAGCCTTTATATTTTTAATAAGTGCTAGAGAGTAAATAGAGCTGGTTTGTAGCTGTTGGAGTCCTATAAATATGCATTACATACAAACAAAATGGACTAAAAAACTAATCGATGTAGAGTTTTCCATCATAGCGATCGATCCAAGGGTCGTCCACTGGCACAGGAGGTTGACCCTGGGGTCGACCTCTGTGGCACATAATAGAAAATGCAACGTTCTATATTTTTTGACCTACAGAATAGTAGAGATTGATGTAGGGGTCAACCTCAGGGTCATCCTCTTTGAGTGTGTCGGTCAAAAAATAGCATGCCATTCAGCCTCTTTTGGCAGGGGTCGACTAGGGATAGATCCTTTCTGTTCAAACCTATTTTTCTTCCAATTTTTGCATCTAAAAATCATGAGACTTCCTCCAAAAGATCAAAAATCTTCTACACTTGCTCTTGAGGCTTCCAAAATAAATTTTCTTGATCTTCAACTTTATGAAATTATGATTTTGCCCCTCTGTAGCTTTCTTTAATAAACTTGAAATTTCTTATGAAACCTGAAATACACAATAGATCTTTTTCCAAGCTAAAATTATTATATGTTCCTCAAATATTTTGTAGTCATGAAAATCAATTTTTGGATCAATAATCTTCTTCTTTGTAATGATGACAAAATATTTGAGCATAAGCAAAAATATAACATGTATGAAGCATTGATTAAGATTTTCAAAATTGTAAAGATACATCACTTGAATATTATAGCCAATCATTTGAATAAATTGCATCAAGAGTAGTTTAAAAATTACTTAAACCAATCATTTAAATAAATTGCATCATCAAGAGTAGTTTAAAAATTACTTATAGCCAATCATTTAAATAAATTGCATCAAGAGTAGTTTGACAATTACTTATAGCCGATCATTTGAATAATTTGCATTGCCAAATTCTGCATATTGCCTTAGCTAATTTTGCTTATTGTCAATTCTATTTCTCTACTCCTTTTTGACATCATCAATTAATATCTTAGAATATGTTTCTTTAAAAAGAAAGAAAAAGACTCCTCCTCAATTAATGCCCTATGTTCTGTTGCTAAATTAAGAGTTCATCAAGAATACATACAACATTCGTAAGCCATAAACACACAAGACATTGTAATTGCTCATAGCACACTAAGCCAATTTATAGAAACCAATCCAAACAACATTCATATTCAAAATATAACAGGAGTCATAAAAAGTGAAAATACAAATAGTGAGAACATAATGCCAAAACACTAAGGAGTCATAAATGGTAGGCCATCAATACATACAAAAGTCATGGATAACCAAAAAAAATAATAATCCATTAGACAATCAACCAAAAAGTACAAAGGCCATAAGCTGCAACCTAAATACATAAAGCTGACTAAATGAAGATCTAGTAAAGAAGATGGCTGGTTCCACTAGAAGAGTTAGAATCATCAGAGGAATCAAAAATAGGATGAGGATGGTCAGGTGCCCAGCCACGAGCTCGACCACGACCATGCCTACCATGGCTCCTGCTAGAGGTACTAGTATGGGCGGAGAGATGAGATGGCCATATTGGGTCAAGAGGATGAGTCGGATCCCATCAAGCTATCCTAGTGCTCTCGACAATGACTACATAAGTGACTAAATCCTGACAGCAACAGCATCACCAGATCCTCTAATCTCCTACCTTAAAGCAATGATCCCTGACTCCATCATCCCACGAAGCCATCCTACCTCTACTGACAAGTCTAAAATGTGTGAGGAATCTCCTAAATCTCAACCAAAAAAAGAAGCACCCCAAATCTCTCTCTCCAAGGCTAAGACTCTAGAGCTCTGATCTAAAACTATCTGTACCAAATACTCGAGAGTCACACTCATGCCAAAGATGGTGGTGGTGATGTGTGGAACAATGGTGAAGTCAGAAGATGGTGCCGTGAAGGTGCTCTCTCTTTATGTAGACTCTCTAGCTGATAGGATAATACCGACAACCTCCTGAGCAAGAGAATGAAGCTAGTCATCAACTAATCTGATAGTGGAGTGTCGGTGATGATGCTTAGACTGCAGCTCTAATGTAGTGCCTCTCATTGCCTCTGAAGGACCTCCCTCTTGATCAAATACAAACTAAATGTTAGGAGACTCCCAATGATCATGGGGTGGTGAAGAAGGGCCCTTTCTCTTAACTTTGTCCTCATCATCCTCCTCAGTTCCCTTTGACCAACCGCCATCACTTTTAGAAAGATCCATTCTGTGTAAAGTATGGCAGTTGTTGGTATCTATGTGGGATAGTCTAGTGATGGCCTCCCCCTCAAAGCTCACTCCAAACCTCCCAAACACCAATGTGAGAGCCATACCATAAGGCAAATGTGCCTTAGACCTTTTCAAGGTCTCCCATTTAGCTTCTATCATAAGAACAGTGAGGTTCAGGGGGATCTTAGAAATCACATGATACATGATACAAATGTTCCTATCAAATAGAAGGTCATGTCTTCCACTCCTTGGAATAGACAACTTTCTGACCATATGGTGTAGGAGCCTCATTTTTACAGAAAGAAATTTTGCATCTAATTTATTCAAGCTTCCTACAAATCCACTTCCTAAGATAACTCAAAGTCCATCTTCCTTATTGAAAAGTTGCATTTCAGTATATCCTTCATATGGTAAATGCAATATCCCTCCTAAATCGATTGGATCAAGAATAATTTCAACACCCTTCACCATAGATTTTACTATTCCATTAAAATATCCCAAGTTCAAATAAAATTTCATCACCAGATCAACATAAATAGCCTCTTTTAATTGACAATAGAACTCCCAACCTAGCTTTTTTATTTTAAAACCAACTATGAAACCTTCTTTTTAAAAAAATCTAAAATCAATGTTTTTTCCTGGTTCCACCTTTCGTCCTGAGAGGGGTACCTTGCTTGAGCTGAGGGGAGAAGATGATGGAGCTGGAACTAGGCCATGAGTAGGGATCGAAGCCGGTGGAGATGCTAGAGCCACCATCTTTCTTCTTTCTTCTTCCTCCAAGCCACGGGTGGATTTTCTTCGTTGTAGGAGCTTCATCTTTGGGGCCATTCTGAGCGAAAGGAGCTTGAATCCGACCAAAAAGGCTTGAGGAGAAGAAGAATGAAGGGGTTTTGATAGGAAGAAGGAGGATTTAAGGGAGAATGGCTGATGGAGGGGGAGTTGGGTTTAGGAGCTAGGGTTTGTTTGAGACCTAGAATCCGCCCAAAGAGGAGAGAAAAAGGAGAGGATTTGGACTCTCTTAGTGGCAATTTTGGTGGGAGATCACAGAGGAATGAAGGTTTTTAGCAGTTTTTGCCATTGAAGGAAGGGGATGGATGAAGGTTTTGGGATGATTGGAATGGTGCTACAGGGAACATAATGAGGGTTGGCCTCTTTTGGCCGAAGAAAAGAATTTTTCCAAAATAAAGAAGTTGTCCAAAGGTTTTTTAGAAAATTTACCAAATTGCCCTAAGGTCAGCCCTAGGGACGATCCATGGCTCTAAAAATTCAATAAAATAAGAGAAAAAAATTATAAAAATTTGGGATTAAGGGGAAGGATTCCACTCATAAGATTGATCAAAGGAAGTGTGGATTTGAGCTTTTAATGATAGAAAAAATGAGAGGTGAGATCAAGATTTAGTTTAAGAAAATTTTGACATAAAGAACTTAGAATCAAAATGATACTTAAGCTGATGGATCAAGGATTCCTAGTTCTCTCCTAATCTCATAAAATCTATCCTTAAGATTTTAGTAAAAATATCAACCAATTATTTTTCATTACAAACATAATCAAGAATTATATCATTATTTTGAACATGCTCTCTTATGAAATGATATCTTATCTCTATATGTTTTGATCTTGAGTATTGTATAGGATTCTTTGTTAGATTTATGGTACTAATATTATCACATCTTATGAGAATTTTATTAAGTTTGATGTCAAAGTTCTCTAGTCGTTGCTTAATCCACAAAATTTGTGCACAGCAACTTCTAGCTACAATGTATTCGGCCTCGATCGTAGACAATACCATCAAATTTTGCTTCTTGCTAAACTATGAGATTAAATTAACTCCTAAAAATTGGTAAGTTTCACTAGTGCTTTTTCTATCTAATCTACTTCCAGCAAAGTCAGCATCTGAGTATCCTCTTAAGTCAATTGATGAGTTCTTAGAAAATCGTAATCCTAAGATTTGAGTTCCTTTTAGGTATTTAAGTATTCTTTTAATAGTATTTAAATGTGATTCTTTTGAATTAGATTGAAAATGAATACATAAACAAACACTAAACATGATATTTAGTCTACTAGCAGTAAGATACAATAAAGAACCAATCATGCCTCTATAAAGTTTTAAATTGACACTTTTACCTCCTTTATTCTTGTCAAGCTTACATGATGGGCTCATGGAGGTACCAATAGCTTTGGAGCTCTCCATCCCAAATCTCTTTAGTAGCTTTCTTATATACTTTCTTTGGTTGATGGAGATCCCTTCCTTTGTTTATTTAATTTAAAGTTCGAGTGAGAATGTAAGTTCGCCCATCATGCTCATCTTGAACTTGCCCTGTGTTGGAGGATTTTTATGCCTGCCGAAGATATGAGAACATAGGCTAATTGAAGGTCTTCAGAAGGTTGAGGCTGAGGTCTTATCTCAAGCCAAACTTGAGTTCATCAAGAGATAGAAGCCAAAGTCATGATGTAGGTTGATTGAAGGTCTTCGAGGGGTTGAGGACAAGATCCTGAGTCAGGCCGAGCTTGATATCATCAAAGGAGGAAAGCCAGGGTCACAATATAGGTTAGTTGAAGGTCATTGAAGGCTGAGGCTGAGGTTCCATCTTAGATCGAGCTTGAAGTTATCAAAAGATGAAAGCCAAGGTCTTCAGAAGGCTAAAAGGCCAAAATTCTTCGAGATGAACTCCCCCAGAATGAGCTCTCTCAGGATGAACTCCATCAAGATAAACTCCACTAGGATGAACTCCTTCAGGATGAACTCTCCCAAGATGAACTCTTCTAGGATAAACTCCCTTAAGACAAACTCCTCCAAGATGAACTCCTCCAGAACGAACTCCCCCAAGATGAACTCCTACAGGACGAACTCTTCCAAGATGAATTCCTCTAAGATGAACTCTCCTAGGATGAACTCCTCTAGGATGAACTCATCCAGGATGAACTTGTTGGAAATATGTCCCAAAGCCAATCATTATCCTATTGACGATTGTGCTACTTATTGTACTTATATATGAATTATCAAATAATAAAAGTTATTTTGATATTTTTCATCATAAATTCTATTATTTTCTAATTAACTTCTGTGTTGTGATGAAGTCCATAAGACTATCTAGATTTGACAAAGAAGAATTTATCATTTAGTTCTTAAATTATTCATGATCAAAAGATACGTTGTTATTTAGGACGACAATGTTTATCGAGTATAGGTCATTGTATGCCATATAGGTTGGTTGTCCTCATAACCAAGGAGTGTTGAGACACTTGCATGGCATGCAAGTGAGATGTATGGGTACATCTACACTGAACGTGACCAACTCTGGATCTTTTCTTCTATCAAGATTAGCCCCAAAGAATATGGGTATAAGTATCTCTTAGACCTAAAACCACCATGATGACTTACAAGCAGCTCACTGTACTTAGGTTCGAACTATCTGAATTTCTAATTCAGTAATGAAAGGCTACTAATGCAGTCAAGTACTTGGCTTGTCGGTGTGTGAGTCAAGATGGGATTGATCCCTCTAAGTGTTGGAGCAAGTGCATCACTGTATTTTAATTTAGCAAATCCTCAATCGAGGTAGTTCATATGATGGATGCTAAATTTTGAAATACAATATGGATGAATTATAGGGTTGACAGTAAACCCTAGATCATTCTTTTTAGCATCATGATCAAGGGGATGAATTATATCATAACCATATTCCACAGATTCATCATTGTTGCATTGCGACTTGTCGACCTATCTGGATGTCGGATATCATTGCTAGATGGTCACATCGATTGATACAGAAAATTGATTTCTATGCTATTAACTTGGGATTCGAACCTATGGGATCATACACATAAGAAGTTTCTATCAGATCTGATGGCTGATCATTAGTCTTGATGACCTAGGATATTATGATCAAGAGTTCCACTGAACTGGAACTTTGTGACCAAGAGTCCCACTGGATTGGAACTCTGAGTCCTACCCATCTAGCACTCTCTGATCAGGAGTCTCACTGGTCTGGGACTCTAAGATCATGAGTTCCATTTATTTGGGACACTGGGTTTAAGAGTCCCATTGGATTGGAACTCTTCAAGAGTTTCATGTTGATGGGACTCTATTACCCGGTAATCCATCCAATTTGGACTCAGATATTTTTGAAGGATTAATTAGTAATTTAATTATTGATTAGCTTAATTTAATTGACTGATGAGAATTCAATCAAATTCGATTGAATTTGATTCAATTGGGTTTGATCCGATCAAGTCATGAGATGACCTAATCGCTATGGGAGTTTTGACCCTGATTTGATCAGGACCTGAACCTAATTAATTTCTAGTTTGATTAAGATTTTATTAGATTGGGGTAAATCTAATTTGATTGGATTTAACTTGATCTAATTAGGTCTAGATTAATTAGTTTGGTTGAAACTAATTAGGACCTGAAGGAAAATCTTGATTTCCCAGTTCAGGTTCATTAAGATCTGATCAGATCAAGAGATATATCTCAAAAATTTTTCTCTTGAATCTGTATCATAACTGAGATGTTTTAGATTTAATTCTTATTATTTTAATAATTAAAATAAATTTAGATAAATTAAATCAAATTTAACTTACCTTGAATCGGGTAATCCAATTACCCGTTGATGATCCTGTATGCAGTGGAAGGTTCTAGATCTAGCCACGCAAGCGCCTGGCCTCTACTGGTATCCAGTCAAGCTGGATCTGGAGATCCTCTTCTTCTCTATAACATCTCCAAAAATCAGATCTGGATCTAATCTAGAGGATCTTCAAAACTTCTTTTGAAAATCAGCAGTCGTCCTTTGCAGCATTGCAGCCTTCTAGTTTTTGATCGTCTTTCTTTGATCTAGATCGCACCAACCAAGCTCCAAAACTCTTTTGGACGTGGAGAGGAAGGGGAGAAGATGCTTTTGGCATGGAGAGGAGAGGAGAAGCCGCCTTGGGGCATGGAGAATTATGATTACTCTTTGAGTTGGGAATAAGGGTCTTATTTATAGACTAACTGTGATCCAACTCCTCTTCTTCCCAACCAATCACAACCCTTTGTGAAATCAGATCTAAATCTGATTGGTGGGAATAGAGTTCCCTGGATTCCTCCTTAGAGGGTGCCTAAGACCAGTCAAACTGGATTCTTAGAAGAACTCTAATTGGAATCCAAAAGGGAGGTGGAGTCCTTGTCCAACAAGGACTCCTAGGGCGCCTCCAACTTGGGCACACGCCTAAGGGTGGCGTGCGCCCTCCTCCTTGCCAGGTTCTGGCAGGGGGACAGGCCCCCACCAGCTCTCCAATAGGTGCATGACATGTGGTCAAAAGTCAAAGTGTCAATGGTCAACGTTTGACCAGTCAAAGGTAGACTTTTGACCAAAGTCAAAGAACAAGAAATGGCAGGTGACCAAAAATGGCAGGTAATGTCTTATAAAATAAGACAACCTTTTTCTGACTTGGACAACCTCCAGTCAGACCATATGAAGGCCTCTGATTGAGCACAAACTCCTTTGGCTCAGTCAGGACAACTTATTTATGATAGTAAAAGAAGAACGTTAGGTTCAATCGAGTGCTAGCACGATTTCCTTGAACCTAATTGAATCTCATTCAGATCAATTGAACTAGATCAGTTCAATTGATGATCACCAGATTCAAACCCTTGTTTGTGTGACCCAGTTAGGTTCAGTTCTGTATGGTAATGGGATATGTCATGATCTCTATCATCGACATCATCGAAACTCCTTTCGATGGATCAGAACTCTTCTGATTCGAACAGCTAGAATGATCGATCATCTAAATCATTCTAATTGCTCCCAAAATCCACCAGTGACACCTAGCAGTATATGGTGGCAACCCATCAGAGCTGAATGCGAACCTCTTGGTGCAGCTACCTGTGTGATTAAGTTCTTCTATCTTGAGCCCCGATCAGATTAGGGTTAAGGTGAACTCGTCAAACCCTAGTCTCTGTCATATGATGTAATCATTCGATTCGAGTCCAATGTGAAAATCTAAATAGAAACTCTTTCTATTATTTCACTCTACCATGGCCATGGGCTTCTGGACTTGATTCTCATGATCATCATAGGGCTGCTCCTCTACCACCGAGGTAGATAGATTCCATCTTGATGCAATCCAGTTCCTACAATGAACATGCTATAGCCAACATACACCTCAGGGTTCCATATGGCTAGGAGACCGAGTAATGGTGTAGTCAAACTATAACACCCTCAAGGTGAACTGCCGATGCACCTCAGGTCAAAGAACCAGACACACTACTGCAGCATCGAGTCAGTCATTGACGAGAAGGTAGACTTCCTAATGACTACTCGAGGTGGTCACGCTCAGTGCCCTCGTTCTCTAACGAGTACCTGTACTCTCGCTCCGGTGTCTCCACACCGTAGACTCAAGACTCATCTACTAAAGAGAAGCGATTGTACACCAACCTTCCGGATCAATCACCATCCTCGTGATGATCCTATGGTCGGGAGCATTTTATGAGTTAATAATGATTATTCATGTCTTAAATTTTCAACTCTTGAAAATATGAATTATCATTACCATTAACTCAAAGGATGTATCACAGACACTAAATACACATATGTGATAGAAAATAACCCATTTATTGATTTTTAGTCAAAATTATAATTTTGCCCCTAGAAGTGTATTACAAGTGTCAGCCAATTCTGGCTTCTAGGGCACATATATCTAACAATCTCCCACTTGTCCTAAAGCCAATTGGCTACAAGTCTAAGTCCCATCTTCTCAAGGTGGGCTTCGATCTTCTGCTGGCCCAACGGCTTTGTAAGTGGGTCTGCCACATTATCTGCGGAGTTGACTCTCTTGACCTCGACGTAACCCTTCTCGAGGTAATCGCGGATGAGGTGGTATCGCCGCTCAATGTGCTTGGATTTCTGGTGAGACCTCGGCTCCTTAGCAAGGGCTATGGCGCCATTGTTGTCGCAGTATAGAGGAATGGCATCTGATGGCATTACTCCAATTTCTGCAGCAAACTTCTTGTACCAGAATGCTTCCTTCGCAGCCTCTGATGCAGCGATATATTCTGCTTCCATGGTGGAATCTGCTATCACAGTTTGCTTGGAACTCTTCCAGCTGACAGCACCACCATTGCACACAAACAGACTTCCAGATGTCGACTTTCGATCATCTATATCGGACATGAAATCCGAGTCTGTGTATCCCTGGACTTGGAGTTCTCCATTACCAAAGACCAACATCATATCCTTAGTTCTTCTCAAGTACTTAAGGATACATTTCACAGAAGTCCAGTGTTCTTCACCTGGATTTGACTGATATCTGCTTGTGACACTCACAGCATGGGCTATATCAGGTCGTGTACATAGCATGGCATACATGAGGCTCCCTATTGCAGAAGCATAAGGGATCTTGCTCATGCGTTCTATTTCCTCAGGTGTGCTAGGGCACATCTTCTTGGAAAGATGAATACCATGTCTGAAGGGTATTAATCCCCTCTTAGAGTTTTCCATACTAAACCTCTTTAGTACTTCCTCTATGTACATCTTCTGTGAAAGTCCTAGCATCCTATTCGGTCTATCCCTATAGACCTTAATTCCTAGAATAAAGGAATGCTTCACCTAGGTCTTTCATGGAGAATTTATGCATGTGGTAATTCATGATGAATTGCCCATACGCATCAGTCAAGGATTGCAGAATAATATCGTTCTGCAGGTCCAAGTCCAACTTCACACCGAGCTTCTCAAGCTCTTCCAAGTCCTTGATCATCATCAGACAGTGATCTTGGACTGACTGCCCATCACGCATCTTAGCCTTAAAAAATCATTTCGTGACTTGATATTTGGCTGCGTGACTTTGTTCACCAAACATCTCTTGCAGGTGAGCCAACATTTGGCGAGCAGTCCCGATATCTTCATGTTGGCACTGGAGCACATCAGACATCGAGCCCAACATGTAATATCTGGCCTTATTATCTTCATCTATCCATTTTTCCAGAGACGCTCTCTCTTCAATAGATGGACGGGCTGGTAAGGTGGGAGGGTCCTGGTCCAAAACATGGGTTAACTTCTCGAAATCCAAAACTATTTTGTAGTTCCTGAGCCAATCTTTATAATTGGATCCGGTCAGTCTATGTGTGTCCAGGATGCGTGCCAATGGATTGGATGCAGGCATTTTTCCTATAAAGAGTCAAAGATTCTAGTTAGATATTGTAATTTTGACTTGACTAATTTATTTAGGGATTTTATTTTTAAATAAATTAGCTTCCACTATTTTCTCGGATTCCTACACTCCCTCTGTAGAGATGCGAAAATCTTCATGATTAATGATTTCTAGTGGGTGGTGCAGTCTCACCAACTGACTCATCACCTCACCTAACAGTTATTGGTGATGGGTTAGCCAATGAGTGAACAACTCTTGTTCAATGATTCTCTAATCATGGTGCACCCAAACTTGATCTCTAATTCATGAATCTCACCGTATCTGAAATATTGATCCACTCCTTAGTTAAGTCAGACCCACCATTTGCATAGACTGGGTTCCTAATTGAGTCTCTCACCGTATCCAAAATATTGAGCCCAACTCATCCTCCAGCCCATAGCATCCAATGCCTAATAGACATGGTTGCATCTTTCCGATGCAACTGAGCCACACTATCCAATCGAGAACAATCAACCCTGGGAATGGCCCGCATATCTACAATGGTGGAAGACCTCAGACTTAATCTTTTTCTTAGGGAGAATTGATTCAGGTCTCATTAAACTAGACTTGGCTTAGTCATAATAATTATGACTAACCTAGTGGCATGGGTTAGCTCGGATTATTGACCACTTCAGATTAGAACTGTGTCAACAGATATGGCTAGGTAAGTGAGACCGGTGGAAGGAATATGCCATTAACTCATACAACAATGCATTTAGGTCGAGTAGCTTCCAATTAAAAACCAGTCGATCGTATGTGCCAAACTTACCTTAGACACCAAATTATTGAGTCAGAACCAATTGGGTTAGCCTACAATCCAGACTCTAACCTCTGAGCCTAATTAGGTCTTGCTTGATCGTGACTCAATCTTGACCCAGACTTAATCCTATTAGGCTGGTCAATTTAAGCATTATTGATCCCGTCTAACCAACTCTTCATTCGATTTGATCAACCGCTTAGACCTAATTGAGCTACCCAAGCCCAAACCCAGTATTATGAATATGTCTTAGATCTGAAATTCTCAATTTTAGACCTAATTGATATTTCATAAACTTAATTCTTAATTAAGTAGGGTTCATAAACAAAATATGCACAATAAATTCTAGGGTTTTAGGATCTAGGATTTTGCAGAAAGTAAGATTTGGGTTTCTGATTAAGGACGAACGCGCAGCACCCCTACACATCATAAGAACACCCCATCGAATGGAAAGAGAGGGCCTTTAAACCCTTCTTCATTCTTATGATCGAACGGTCAAGAGGAATGCCTTAATCAGGAACATTCAATGCTATAAAACTGTATCAGATCTATATCATATATCTCATATACAAAGTAGATCTAATCATGGCATATTTTGCATACATCGCATGTATCGAATCATGCGTATTTCAGATCTAAATTATCTCATAATAATCTAAAAATTAGATTTAAATTGATCTTATCAAAATAAACCCTAATCTAGACAACTATGTAGAACTATTCTTCAACTAGTCTAGACATGCATCAATCACATCTCATATGATGTTCAAAATTAAATAATTTTATTTGCTATTTTTTAGATGTTATTATAATAATTATAATATCATAAAATAGTAAATAAATGGATCTAAAATATAGGTTAATCAGATTAAATTAAAAAAATTCAAGACTATTCTATAGAACTATTCTATTTTAGAACTAGTCATGCATATTTTTTAATCTTAGATCCTAATCATTTTGTTTTAATTTTTTCTAATTTCAGATCTGATCACATCTCATGTGACATCTAAAATCAATTATTTTTTAATTAAAATAAATTTAAAATTAGATCTAAACACTTTTAGAGCCATGGCTCTGATACCATTTGAAGGAAAATCCTGATTTCTCGGTCCAGGTTCGTTCAGATCTGATTAGATCAAGAGATATATTCAAAAATTTTCTCTTAGATTTGTATCAGGATCGTGAGA
>QRFJ01001366.1:111429-208915 GCA_006176705.1 Cocos nucifera
TTCCTTGGACAACCATATTTTGACTGTCGTCAACAAGGGAATATCATTCCCAATAAGGAGGATGTCATTCACGTACAATACGAGGAAGACAACAGCGCTCCCACTGACCTTTTTGAAAACACACGGTTCCTCTTCATTTTTGATGAAACCAAACTTTTTGATCCCATCATTGAAATGAGTGTTCCAACTCCGAGATGCTTGCTTAAGTCCATATATGGACCTTTGCAGCTTGCAAACCTTGTGATCAGTATCACTGGATGTGAAACCTAGCAGCTGTTCCATATAGATATCTTCCTCAAGATGTCCATTTAAGAATGCCGTTTTCACGTCCATTTGCCATATTTCATAATCGAAATAGACTGCAACGGCAAGCAATGTGCGGATAGATTTTAACATAGCCACTGGAGAAAAGGTATCCTGATAGTCAATGCCTTCGCGTTGACAATAACCTTTTGCCACTAGTCTAGCCTTGAATGTCTCCACATTCCCATCTGCACCAATCTTTCTCTTAAAGATCCATTTACATCCAATAGGTACTATACCTTCTGGTGGATCTACTAAGGTCCAGACTTGGTTTGAGTGCATGGAGTCAATTTCTGACTGCATTGCCTCTAGCCATTTCTCGGAGTCGATATCTGATATCGCCTCATTGTAGGTTTTGGGATCATCACCATGAGCACCATTACCTATGAGGAACATTTCCTCTACTTCCTCTGAAACAATACCTAAGTATCTCTCAAGGGGATGGAAAACTCTTTTCGATCTACGAGGTGGAGCAGGTAGTATTCTTATTAGCTCAAACTGATTTGGTTCTAATTGGTCCTTAGCTCGTTCTACTTATGAGACTTTCTCATCAAGCTTGATCTATTTTCCAATGCCACTGTCTTGAATAAACTATTTTTCAAGAAAGATGGCATGTCGACTCACAATCACATTGTGGTCTTCTAGAATGTAGAAATATTATTCTAATGACTCTTTAGGATATCCTATGGATCGAAATCTGAAGGACCTAAACTCTAACTTGTCCGCTTGTTGTCTTTTGACGTAAGCTGGACAACCCTAAATTCTGAGATGACTCATACTTGGTTTCTTACCGTGCCATATCTCATACGGTATGATAGGAATAGTTTTAGAGGGAACCCTATTCAGTAGATAGATTGAAGTTAACAATGAGTGTCCCCAAAGGAAATCAGGGAGGTTTGTGAAGCTCATCATGGATCGGACCATATCAAATAGAGTCCGATTTCTCCATTCTGAAACCCCATTGAGTTGAGGTGTTCCTGATGGAGTCCATTGAGAGACTATGCCATTTTTCTTTAAATAGTTTAGGAATTTTCAGCTAAGGTATTCACCTCCTCGATCTGATCGAAGAACCTTAATGGATTTTCCTGTTTAATTTTTGACTTTATGTCTAAATTCTTTGAACTTTTCAAAAGCTTCAGACTTGTGTCTCAAATAAGATACACATACCCATACTAGACAGATCATCGATAAGAGTAATGAAGTAGATAAAATATACTCTAGCCGGCACATCAAATGGGCCACACACATTAGTATGTACTAGGGCAAGGAGATCTGTGGCCCTTTTTCCATGTCCTACAAAAGGGAGTTTGGTCTGAAGGGAAATCCTGATTTCCCGGTCCAGGTTCGTCCAGATCTGATTAGATCAAGAGATTATATCAAAAAATTTCTCTTGACTTAATATATCTGATATATTTCAATCTATCTATTATTTATAATAATAAAATAAAAAGATAATTAAATCAAATTCAATTTACCTGGTTGGTAATCCATTATCCTGTAGATGATCCTGATTGCAGCAGAAGGTTCTGGATCTTAGCCACGCAAGCGCCTGGCCTCTACCGGTATCCACTCGGGTTGATCTGAGAACCTCTTCTTCTCTATCACACCTCCAAAAATCAGATCTGGATCTGATCTGGAGGATCTTCAAAACTTTTGAAGATCTGCAGTCGTCCTATCTCTCTCGTTTTTTATCATATCTGAGATGTTTCAAATCTAATTCTTATTATTTTAATAATTAAAATAAATTTAGATAAATTAAATCAAATTTAACTTACCTTGAATCGGGTAATCCTATTACCCATTGATGATCCTGTATGCAGCGGAAGGTTCTGGATCTAGCCATGCAAGTGCCTAGCCTCTACCGGTATCCACTCAGGCTAGATCTAGAGATCCTCTTCTTTTCTATCACGTCTCCAAAAATTAGATCTGGATCTGATCTGGAGGATCTTCAAAACTTTTTTTGAAGATCAGCAGTCGTCCTTTGCAGCAGTGCAGCCTTCTAGTTTTTGATCACCTTTCTTTGATCTGGATCGCACCAACCAAGCTCAAAAACTCTTTTGGATGTAGAGAGAAGAGGGAGAAGATGCTTTGGCATGGAGGAGGAGAGGAGAAAAGACCTTGGGGCGTGGAGAATTATGATTACTCTTTGAGTTGGGTACAGGGTCTTATTTATAGACTAACTGTGATCCAACTCCTCTTCTTCCCAACCAATCACAACCCTTTGTGAAATCAGATCTAAATCTGATTGGTGGGAATAGAGTCCCCTGGACTCCTCCTTAGATGGTGCCTAAGACCAGTCAAACTGGATTCTTAGAAGGACTTCTAATTGAAATCCAAAAGGGAGATGGAGTCCTTGTCCAACAAGGACTCCAGGGCGCCTTCAGCTTGGGCGCACGCCTAGGGTGGCGTGCGCCCTCCTCCTTGCCAGGTTTTGGCAGGGGGACAGGCCCCCACTAGCTCTCCAATAGGTGCATGATATGTGGTTAAAAGTCAAAGTGTCAATGGTCAACATTTGACCAGTCAAAGGTAGACTTTTGACCAAAGTCAAAGAACAAGAAATGGTAGGTGACCAAAAATAAAAGGTAATGTCTTACAAAATAAGACAACCTTTTCTGACTTGGACAACCTCCAGAAGTGTATTACAAGTGTATTACAAGTGTATTACATATGTGATAGAAAATAACCCATTTATTGATTTTAGTCAAAATTAAAATTTTGCCCCTAGAAGTGTATTACAAGTGTCAGCCAATTCTGGCTTCTAGGGCACATATATCTAACAGGACCAAGTCAAATGAAGTTTGAATTCAAACTATCCCATGCGCCCACCATTTTTGACTTTTCCACCCTTGTTCCACACCCTAAAATTTTGTACAAAACTTTTCTCCCACCTAGAAGGTTTCTGCACCCCCTCTCTTATCTACTTTTGATCTGGTCCAAGGGTTGGACCGATTCAAAGTAAGTTGAGTTTTGAATTCAACACCATTTGTTGGAGGTTGGAACCAATCCAATCTTATCTACTTCCCACGCCCTCCCTTTTGTTTATTGAATATTTTTGGAGAAATAAAAATGTACACATGTAGAAGGAGAGTCCTTCTACTTGTTAAACACATGGGAGGAGGCATTGGATAAAGATAAGAGGCTCATTTGATTTTTGAAATCAAGTGAGTGGTTAAAACCTCCCAACTACTCGACCCTTATCTTTTTCCATGCCCTTTTCCCATTGTATTCACATAAATAAATTATGATAATTTTTATACGTGCACAAGAGTAAAAATTTTAGAGTGATTGGGTACTAGTTTTGGGCAAAAAAAATCTTGGAGTGAAGGTCAGCAGGATCCTACAGCACTTTACTTTTCTCTCATGCCTCTCTTCTCTTCTAATTTTCACCTCTAAGAATATTTAATATTTAGATATGATTTAAATAGGATTTATAGAACTAAAAGTCATCTATCCATGAAAACTTATTTCATGAAAAAACTCCACATAGAGAGGGCGTGATAGGATTTTTAGTGTGTCAGGGTTTTTGGGCTAAGCAAAACCCTAGTTTTGGGAATCTGGGTTCAAGTGGAGAGATTGAGTGCTGTGAGCATTGGATCGCCACCAAATTTAAAACACCTCTTCATCATCCTTCAATATTTATGTTCTAATTTTTTAGAGTATCTAAAAATTTAGAGAGTATACGATCAATCAGATCGATTACGATCAGCCATCGAAGGCCTCAGTGAGGAGCTAACACTCTGATGGAGCTGATCGAGATTAGAAGCTCCATGTGGACCATCCATAGAGGCTAAATGAGTGTGCAACTGTAGCATAACACCATAGCTTCTTTTGGTAAATTCAGATTATGGAGATCAGCTATCCATGAAAAGGTATCGAGTTTTGAACTCGTATCGGTCAATAGATTTGATTTGCTGATCGAATGCATTTTATTTTTCTATCATATATTAGCATGTTTAGATCCTGAGTAAGATTTATTTGATATGATCAATTCATGTATAGTATTAATTTTAGATTAATATTTACTTCCATTGCTATTTTATTCAAAAAAATTTTGAAAATGCATGCTTAAACCCTACGCAATTTCCTTCAAATGGTATCAGAGCAGGTTCGCTAAATATGATATGCTTGCATATTTTAAATTGATAAATTAGATTTGATCTAAATATTAATCTAATAATTTAATTAATTAGATCTAAAAATTTAAATTTAGATCATACGGACTGTAGGTTGTCCTACATAGGGTTTACCCCCTATAGTGAAAACATTATCTTGGTACGTTGCTGATCTATATTATTAATCATAAAATCTTAGATTTGATCTAATATTTTTATGATCTACTTATATTAGACTTTAATCTAATTTATGATCATGAATGCACAATTAGATAAAGTTTGATTCATGATTTAGTATTATGTAGTGTACATAGTTTCAGATTAAATCCTACAACTAGTATTGTTTATGAATTAAGTCGATTCAATTTTAAAGTGAGTCGACTCAATTGGTGAATAATACTAAGTTGTAAAAAATCTTTCAAAAATTTAAAAAATATTTTCAAAATGCCGAACCCTAACCCACAGCCCATAAACTTAATTAAATATTAAGTATAATAATTTAGTATCTAGAATTATGAATTAAGACTCTAAGTCATTAATCATAAAACATGGGTTATTGGATTAGTTGAATTAGATCTATAAATTAGGTTAGACCTAAGGTTAGTTAAAGAGTGGACTAAATTAGAGTAATTGATCAAATCTAATTAAATATTAATTTAGATTAGGTCAAGGACTCTATAGACTCAATTACAATAGTTGTAGTTGGTCAAGTCCATGCCTTTAATGAGGATCAAATTGACTTGATTCATGGCTGCGCGATCAAACACAAAATTACTAGATTGGTCAAATTAAAACTAATAAAATGGATGGTGTCTAAGGTAAGTTTCGCAGTTTGACCAGTGGTTTTTAATTGAGAGCGATTCGGTCTTTGATGAGTTAATGGCATATCCCTTCCACTGATCTCACTTACTTGGCCATCCTGGTGAGTTAGGTTTTGATTAGATCACTTGGTGATTCGGACTCACTCATGTCAGTTAGGTAAATCAGTCTGACTGACTTAGGTGCTCCTAATGCTAGCTTAGATTAGATCCTTTTTTATCTGACTTAGTGAAGTCAGAGAGAGGATCGAAATTAGCTCACTTTTCTTAAATATATTAATTAAATCCTCTAAAATTATTAGGTTTCTAAAAATGAAATAGTTATATAGATAACTAAATCATAGCCTCCCATTAAGTTGAGTGATAATAGGTTCATTAATTTGATAATCACTAGAGGCCCAAAGGTCTGGTGCTTATTGACTAATGAAATTATCATTCATAAAATGATGATTTGGTTAAGTCTTTCTAATGATAGTTAGGTTGGCCGACCAAAGTCGGATCTGATCATTTATTGATTAGATGAGATCAAATATGGTCATGTTAATGGTTGGACCTAACAAAATTTTTTCAGTGGAGGCCAAAGCCTACTGATTAGGTCTCCGAGGCAAAATTGATATTACTAGAAATTATTTAAAGAAGCAATTGATTTTAAACCTACCCATAGGTGCACATGGGTTGACCAACCAAAGTTGGACTCGTGTGTAGTCTATGTGGATTCTAGTACCCACTAAGGAATTAAAGTAATTCCTCGAATTGAAGGTAGAGGCTACCAATTTATATAAAATAGTGGAAGAACCTTTAGACTAGAGTCCAAGTCTTTAGAATAATTGATTCATATACTAATTAGGTTTGATTTTTCTTATTATGTGGAAATGGCCACTAACCTGTCGCTTCGATCATTATTAGTCAATGATAAATTAATGGGACCCAACTATGATAGCTGGTATCGTAAGTTGAAAATCATTCTGGAGCATGAGCTGATTCTTTATGTCATAATGGATCCTGCACCTGATAAGCCAGCCCTGAATGCAAGGGGAGCGGTCTGAGACACTTATCAGAAGTGGCTCAATGACCGCAACATCATTTAATGTATAATGCTGGCGATAATGAACAACGAGTTTAGCCATAGATTTAAAAATGCTCAGCCATAGGAGATGCTTCAAATGTTGAATGACTCTTTTGGCACGTTGGATGATGTTGAAAGGCACAAAATAAGTTATGCCATTTTCAATGCTCGGATGAGAGATGGGGCCTCAGTCATCAATCATGTATTGTACATGATCGAGATGATTGAGCACCTTAGCAAACTGGGCTTTTCCCTGCACAAGCAGCTCGGTAAGGATGCGATCCTTAATTCCTTGCCCAAGTCCTTCCTCCCCTTCCTAACTCATTTCAGAATAACAAAGCCTGCAGTCAACTACCATAGATTGTTGGCGTTGCTACAGAATTTTGAGAACCAACTCCACAAGGAGATGGTGAATATAGTGTGAGAATCTTCTTTCAATCGTTGACTCTTTAAGAAAGGAAAGAAGAATAAGAAGAAGAAGAATAAGAAGGTGCAGCCAAACATCAGGACGACTGCATAGGGTTAGACCAAAAAGCACAAGCCTGACCAGAGCCAGGCAGAATGCTTCTTCTGCAAGAAGTAAGGGCATTGGAAGAGGAACTATCCTCTGGACATTGCCTTCCTAGACCCGAACAGGCCAAGGAAGAAGCAAGTGGTTGCTGGGCAAGGTAATTATATGACAACATCTTACAATTTTTTCTTATTTGATTCTACCACCTGGGTATTAGATATTGGAAGCCCTTATCATATTTGTAATTCTATGCAGAGCTTACAGGTCAGTAAGAGATTTGATCAAGGCGAGAGATTTTTGAACATTAGAGATGGAAGACAAATTCCAATTCTAGCTTTAGGAATCATGAACCTTGTAATGAATTCAAATAAAATTATTCTTAATGAATGTCATTTGTCCAACTTTCTTACTGAATGTCATTTCTATAGGCCTTTTGACCATGAATGGTTTTAAAATATCAATAAAAAAAAATTTATAATGTCATTTTGAATGGTGCTATAATTTTAATTAGATAATTGAATAACGAAATTTATTTACTTTCTATGCCTGTTAATATGGTTCAATCCTTTGGTAAATGCCCTAGAATTAGTGATGTATCTGATGCCTACCTTTGGCACTGTAGGCTTGGTCATATTAGCAAGAATAGAATTAATAGGTTAACTCAAGAAGGAATTCTTGAGGTTAGTGATTGTGAATCACTTTTGACCTGTGAGTCCTGTCTTCTTGGTAAGATGACCAAGTCATCCTTTACTAAAAAAGGTGAACGAGCCACTGAACTTCTGAGTCTAGTACATTTGGATGCATGTGGTCCCATGAGCTCAAGTGCCAGAGGTGGATATTTCTACTTCATAACCTTCATAGACGATCTATTGAGGTATGGGTATGTCTATTTAATGAAGCATAAGTCAGAGTCGTTTGAAATGTTCAAACTATTTCGAAATGAGGTAGAAAAGCAAACTGAAAAGAGTATTAAAATTCTTCGATCTGACCGAGGGGATAAGTATCTTTCCAATGAGTTTTTGACATATCTTGGGGAGAACGGAATTCTCTCCTAATAGATTCCTCCTGGAACACCACAATATAATGGTGTGTCAGAAAGGAGAAATTAGATCCTTTTGGACATGGTTCGATCCATGATGGAGTTTGCTAGTTTGCCGATCTTTCTATGGAGATATGCACTCGAGTCAACTTGTTATATTCTAAATAGGATTCTGAGTAAATCTGTTAATAAAACATCATATGAGATATGGACAAGGCGTAAGCCAATGCTTTCACACCTTAGAATTTGGGGGTGTCTAGCTTATGTCAAACATTTAATGACAGACAAGCTTGGACCTAGGTCTGATAAGTATAGTTTTATAGGTTACCTAAAAAAAATCAAAGGGTACTACTTCTACCTTGATGATGAGCAAAAAGTGTTTGTCAGCCTTAAGGCAGTCTTTTTAGAAAAGGAGTTCCTTGGTGAAAGAACTAATGATTCTAAGGTCGAACTTGATGAAGTACGATAGGTGAAAGAATAGACACAAGTTATTGAACCTAAGCTGGATCTAATTAGATCAGATCTAGAATCCATTATAGATGCACCCTTAAGGCAATTTGGTAGAGTACCACATCAACCAGACAAATACTATGATTTTTTGGTCCAGGATGGGGATCCTATCGAGCTCGATGAGAACAATCAAGATCCAATCATCTATATGGATGTAATACAGAGATCCGACTTTGAGAAATGGCTTGAGGTCATGAAATCTAAAATAGAATCCATGAAGATCAACAATGTATGGATATTGGATGACCCATCCGAAGGGATAAAATCCATAGGGTGTAAGTGGATCTTCAAAAGAAAAAGGAGCACAGACGGAAAGGTGGAGATCTATAAAGTCCATCTGATTTTCAAGAGATATCATCAACATTATGATATTGACTATGATGAGACATTCTCTCTTATGGCAATGCTCAAATCCATTCAGATTATGCTTGCCATTACTGCCCATCTGGACTATAAAATCTAGCAGATAGATATGAAAATGGCTTTCCTAAATGGAGAGCTGGATGAAGAGCTGTATATGATATAGCCTAAAGGATTCACATCCATAGATGAGTCTAAGGTGTGTAAGTTTTAAAGATCCATTTATGGACTTAAGCAGGCATCTCGGAGCTAGAACAAACGATTTGATAGAATAATCAAAATGTATAGCTTCGTTAAGAACGAAGAGGTGACCTGTATATACAAGTGAGCTAATGGTTCAGCAATAGTATTCCTAGTATTGTATGTGGATGACATTCTCTTAATCAAAAATGATGTCCCTGCATTACAAGGAATAAAGATCTAGCTATCATCACAGTTCTCCATGAAAGATCTGGAAGAAGCTTCCTATATTCTAGGGATGAAGATCTATAGAGATAGATCTAAAAGATTGCTTGGATTGTCCTAGTCTACACACATTGACACTGTGCTGAAATGGTTCAGCATGGAGAATTTCAAGAAAGGCTATCTACCCATAGGCCATGAAATTTCTCTTTTAAAGAGAGATTATCCAACAACACCTCTAGAAAGAGAGCGTATGAGTAGAATACCATATGCTTCGATAGTAGGTTCTATCATGTACACCATGATATGTACATAACAAGATATGGCATACTCATTAGGAAAAGTGAGTAGATACCAATCTGATCCAGGGGAGAACCACTGGAAGGTTGTTAAAACCATCTTGAAGTATTTAAGAAATACTAAAGACCAATGGCTTATATATGGTGAATCGGACTTGAAACTGGTGGGGTTTACAGACTTCAATTTTTAGTCTGATCATGATGATAGTAAGAGTATGTTGAGATATATATTCACCCTTAATGGTGGGGTCGTCTATTGAAAGAGTTCCAAGCAGCACACTATGGTCGATTCAGTTTGTGAGGTAGAGTATGTCGCTGCATCAAATGCTGCCAAAAAAGTGGTGTAGCTGAGGAAATTCATCAATGAGCTTGGAGTAGCACCCTTCCTTGATGGTCCAGTTCTGCTCTATTGCAATAGCTCTGGAGCCATTACTCAGACGAAGAAACCTAAGGCACATCAGCGGACGAAGCATATTCTGCGCCGCTTCCACCTTATTCAAGAAATTATGGATCAAGGTGATGTCGACCTTCAGAAGATTGACAAGAAGGAGAACTTGATCGATCCATTCATTAAAGCTATTGCGGTGAAGGAGTTCAATGACTTCAAGTCAAAGATAGGTATTAGATACCGCACTGATTGGCTTTAGTCCAAGTGGAAGATTATTGAGAATATGTCCCAAAGCCAATCGTCAGTCTGTTGACGGTTGTGCTACTTATTGTACTAGTATATAAATTATCAAATAATAAAAGTTATTTAGCATTTTTCATCATAAATTCTATTATTTTCTAATAAACTCTTATGTTGTGATGAAGTTCTTAGGACTATCTAGATTTGACAAAGAAGGATTTGTCATTTAGTCCTTAAATTGTTCATGACCAAAAGATATGTTGTTATTTAGGATAATAATGTTTATTGAGTATAGGTCGTTGTGTGCCATATAGATTGATTCTCCTCATAACCAAGGAGTATTGAGATACTGACATGGCATGCAAGTGAGATATATGGGTACATCTACACTGAACGTGATCAACTTCAGAGCTTTTCTTCTATCAAGATTAGCTTCAAAGAATATGGGTATAAGTGTTCCTTAGACCTGAGACCACCATAATGACTTGCAAGCAACTCACTGTACTTAAGGTATTGGACTATCTGAATTTTTAATTCAATAACGAAAGGCTACTGGGTGCAGTCAAGTACTTGGCTTATCAGTGTGTGAGTCAAGATGGGATTGATCCCTTCAAGTGTTGAAGCAAGTGCATCGCTATATTTCAATTTAGCAAATCCTCGGCTAGGATAGTCCATATGATGGATGCTAAATTTTAAAATACAATGTGGATGAATTATAGGATTGACAGTAAATCTTAGATTATTCTTTTGAGCATCGTGATCAGGGGGATGAATTATACGATAACCATATTCCATAGGTTCGTCATTATTGCATTGTGACTTTTCAACCTATCCGGACATCGGATATCATTGCTAGATGTCTCATCGATTGGTATAGAAAATTGGTTCCATGCTATTGGCTTAGGATTCGAACCTATGGGGTCACACACATAAGAAGTTCCTACCTGATCTGATGGCTGATCATGAGTCTTGATGACCTAGGACACTATGGTCAAGAGTCCCACTGGACTGAAACTCTGTGATCAAGAGTCCCACTAGATTGGAACTCTAAGTCCTACTCATCTAGAACTCTCTAATTAGGAGTCCCACTGGTTTGAGACTCTAAGATCATGAGTTTCATTCATTTGGGATACTAGGTTCAATAGTCCCACTGGATTGGGACTCTTCAGGAATTTCATGTTGATGAAAATCTATTGTCCGATAATCCATCCGATTTGGACTCAAATATTTTTGAAGAATTCATTAGTAATTCAATTGCTGATTAGCTTAATTTAGTTGAGTAATGAGAATTTGATAAAGTTTGATTAAATTTGATTCAATTGGGTTTGACCCGATCAGGTAATGAGATGACCTAATCGCTATGAAAGTTTTGACCCTGATTTGATCAGGACCTAAACCTAATTAATTTATAATTTAATTAAAATTTTATTAGATTAAGCTAAAACTAATTTATTGGGTTTAACCTAGTCTAATTAGATCTAGATTAATTACTTTGGTTGAAACCAGTTAAGACCAAGTCAAATGAAGTTTGAATTCAAACTCTCCCAAGCACCCACCATTTTTGAATTTTCCACTCTTGTTCCATGCCCCAAAATTTTGTACATAACTTTTCTCTCACCCAAAAGGTTTCTATGCCCCCTCTCTTATCTACTTTTGACCTGGTCCAAGGGTTCGACTGGTTCAAAGAAAGTTGAGTTTTGTATTCAACTCCGCTTGTTAGAGGTTGGAAACAATCCAACCTTATCTGCTTCCTACGCCCTCCCTTTTGTTTGTTGAACATTTATGGAGAAATAAAAATGTGCACATAGAAGGAGAGTTCTTCTGCATGTTAAACACATGGGAGGAGGAGTTGGATAAAGATAAGAGGCCCATTTGATTTTTAAAATCAAGTGAGTGGTTAAAACCTCCCAACCACTCAACCCTTATCTTTTTCCATGCACTTTTCTCATGGTATTCAAGTCAATAAATTATGAGAATTTTTATGCGTGCATAAGAGGGGGTTAGAATTATGTGGTAAAAATATTAATATGATTGAGCATTAGTTTTTGGCGAGAAAAATCTTGGAGTGAAGGCGAGCAGGATCCTATAGCACTTTACTTTTCCCTCATGCCTCTCTTCTCTTCTGATTTTCACCTCTAAGGATACTCAATTTTTAGATATGATCTAAATAGGATTTATAGATATAAAAGTCATATATCCATAAAAACTTATTTCAAAGAAAAACTTCATATAGAGAGGGCATGATAGGATTTTTAGTGTGTCAGGATTTTTGGGCTGAGTGAAACCCTAGTTTTGGGAATCTGGGTTCGGGTGGAGAGATCGAGTGCTATGAGCATCGGATCGCCACCAAATTTGAAACACCTATTCATCATCCTCAAATATTTGTGTTCTAATTTCTTGAAGTATCTAAAAAATTAGAAATTATATGATCAATCGGATCAATCATGATCAGCCATCGAAGACCCTGACGAGGAGCTAGCACTCTGGTGGAGCTGGTCGGGACTAGGAGCTCTATGGGGACCATCCATAGAGGTCGGATGAGTGTGCAGCTGTAGCATAATACCATAGCTTCTTTCAGTGGATTTAGATCATGGAGATCAGCTATCCATAAAAAGGTATCAAGTTCTGAACTCATATCGGTCAGCAGATTTGATTTGCTAATCAAATGCATTTTATTTTTCTATCATATATTAGCATGTTTAGATCCTGAGTAGGGTTTATTTGATATGATCAATAGATACATAGTATTAATTTTAGATTAATATTTACTTTTGCTGCTATTTTATTTAAAAAAATTTCAAAAATGCATGCTTAAATCCTACATGATTTCCTTCAGAGCTCCCCCAGGATGAACTCCTTCGGATTGTCAACTTCCCCCTACATGCCATGAGGGGATAATACCTAACATGATTTCTAAGAATATTCTAGTGAGAAAATAAAATATCTCTAATAATCCACTACTCTCTCATGACTAACAACCTACAACCCATCCTAACAAACTCCAGACCCCTCTATAAAAGGGGAAAAAGAGGGACCCCAAGGTACTCAACTCTTCTCTCCCAAATGCTCATCTTCTTTCCTCTATTGAACGAAAAATTGACTTGAGTGTTGGAGGGTCTCCGCTAAAGCCAACTCCAATCGAGGACTTCTCTTGCAGGTATGGCTAACTCCATCCATTGCCGCCGACTCACCACCGTCGTGCAACTCTAGCAATCCGACCTCGAGATGGATTTCTGTGTCAACAGATGGTGCTAGAGGAAAGGCCTTTGAGCCCGTTTATGGGAATAAATGAGCATCTAATGAGAGGAGCTCAATTGCATCGCTCCAATAATGATGGAATTTAGCATCCATCTTCAACAGATCCTACCCAAGCTCAAACTAGAGGGCTTCAAATAAGGGAGAAATTTCAATCAGGCAAGGAGATAATGATAAGGATGATCTAAACTAACAAAGAGCCATGAGATCCAGATAAGAGATATAATTATACAGATTTTTTAGTCATATTCTATTCTTGATTATTCATCCATTCTCTTGAATTCTAAATAGAATCAAACATTAGAAGGGGGTCTTTATTTGCACTCGGATTTGCTGGGCAAAATCCAATTTAAAAACTTCATAAATATGAGCAAATTGGATGCCCAGCAAGGATCCTATATAAACATTCTTCTAGATGTATGTAGGAATGGCAACTTGAGTGAAAAATATTCTAGAATTAACTGTCGCACTCCACATACTAACATCTGCACAAATCAAGATGACTACTAGGTCAGTTCTAGATCTGATGGTGTAAGAAGAATACTAAAATTGAGGGTTTGAAATATTGTAAAATAAGAGGATGTAGCTGCACTGCATTTGGCAAACTTCTGAGGCTTCTTAAGACTTTCACCATTCTATCAACTTTTATTGCATTAATCACTAATAAGAATCTTTTCTCTAACCATGATGCAGTAAGCTACATAGTTTCTAGTATTTATTTATTCATCTAGTTATTTTTGCTGTAGATCACGGTAACCCAAAGTCCAAGTCGAACCATCAGAAAGTGGTGGGAGATAAATTTGAAGAGTTTTTCAAAAAAAAAAAAAGAGGTTCAGTTCCTATGTGTCCAAAAAAAAAAAGAGGGGAATGGAAAAGCAAAAAATGGATAAAGAAAGTGGGAGGAGGGTCGGTGGCCTGCCCCACGCCCATCGTAGCCGTCCGATTGGTCTCCTCCGAGCATGCGAGTCTGGGTGAGCCCCCTCCAGCCTCCTCCGAACCCACGGTGCCCCTCTAGCCTCCTCCCAACCCATGGCATCCCTCTGACCTCCTTTAAGCCCATGGCGCCCCTCCAGCCTCCTTCGAACCCATGGTGCCCTTTCGATCTCCTCTCTCACCCATGCTCAAGCTCCTCCAGCCGATCTCCCCATGCTCCCAAGCACGATCTATGGTAGTTTCGATCGATTTCACTCTCCCCGTGTGCCTGACCGTCTTCTCCCTCCCATGCAACCCATGCAGCCGGGCTTCTCTACCATGCACCCAGGCATCTCCGATCGAGTTCCTGCCTCGCGCTCCCAGGCATGACCCACGAGATCCCTCCAACCTCCTCCAAAACCCATAATGCCCTTCTAGTTTTCTCACTCCTAGGCAAAACTCGAGTGACCCCCTTTTCGATCTCCTCTCTCATCCACACCCATCACACCTCCAACCAGTCCCATCCAAGCCCACATGTTCAAGCGATACCGATGGATTCTCTCTCTCCCACATGATCGAGCTCCTCCCCTGCACTCTCGAGTAGAACTCAAGCTCCTCCGAGCTTCTGGCCATGCCCATGCAACCTCCGACTAGCCTCCACCAAGTCAGCATTCAAACTCCTCCGATCTTCCTCCCTTGCGCATCATGGCTCCTCTGACCAAACTTCCTTGTACTCTCAAGCATTATCCATGATGACTTTGGCTAAACTTCCCTCTCCCACAACCCGCGGTGCCTCTTCCTCCAATCTCCTCCCCATGTGTCGATCTCCTTCCTTGCGACTTCGAGCAATGGTCAGAACTGGTCGAAGCTATGGTGCCGACCTTCTTCCCCCCACGTGCCTAGGCACGACTAATCGCATATCCAAACTTGCACCTCCGCCCGCCTCCACGGTCAAGGTCCTTCCTGAGATCAAGCTCCTCCCCTGTGCGTGATGCCACTGACCTGCTCCTCTTCATCATTGATAGCTGTGGGCTCCCAACATGGCCAAGGTCCCCATCATACCAAAGCCCAAAGCCACCAGCAAAAGGCCATAATCTCTGTATGCAGCTATGAATTTTATCCATCAAAGCCTAGCTTAAAGAAAAAAAAAAGAGAAGAAAAAAAAAGAAAAGGGGGAGAGAAAGAGAAGAAGAAGAAAAGAATGAGAGGAGAAGAAAAGAAGAGACCAGCCAGCTGACCCTTCCCCCAAGTGCCTAGATGTGGATGAACTTGCAGCAACGGTGCCAAGGTCTGTGCACCTCTGGTGCGGTTGAACCCACCATCGGGAGGCCCTCGAAGTCCTCGTACATGCTGCGATGAGATCCTCATGAGGTCTGTGCACTCCCAACATGGCCCAAGTTCCTCATGCTGAGGTCCATGCACTCCAAATGCGACCGAAGTCCTCTGCACATGTATCCTTTCAACTTCTTTTAAGGTTCTCCTATCATCTTACATCAAACAGCACCAAAGTTGACTCGAAACAACCTCGAAGCCACCTGTAACAGGCTACAACCTCTACACTAGCCCTGTGAATTCCACTCAAAGTTAAGTTAATATAAAAAAAGAGAAAGAAGAAGAAAACAAAGTCTGATCTGAACTGGAGTAATCCAAGACAAAGGCTCAAATCAAATAATAAAAGGGGGTCAAACAGAGCCTAAGGTCGAAGAAATGGAGAACTCATGGTAAGAGACTTTTAAGCTTTTGTCCATTATCCTTTTTTTCTCATAGGGCTATAAGACACCAAAATCGAAGCCACACCCAAAGTCAATCAAGACTAAGTTCAAGAAACTATGCTAAAACTGAAGTAGGAATCTAGACCAATCTGAGGTCAAGTTCAAGACTCATCTGAGGTGCAAGCAAAATAAATTCAAGGTAAAAATCATACAAATCCAAGGCTAACAAAAGCCCAACCCCATTAAGCTGAGCTCATTAAAAGACCAATCCGAGGTCAAAATCTAAGTCAATCTGTAGTCAAATCTCAAACCAATCCAAGGTCAAGTTCAAGATCTATCCAAAGTGAAAGCAAGACAAATCCAAGGCAAAGAGCATACAAGTCTGAGGTCTACATAGGTTCAAGCTCAAAAGACTAAGGCCAATAAAAATTCAACCTCAGTAAGCCAAGCTCATCAAAAAAAAAAAAATCCAAGGTAAAGGCCTAGGCCGAGCTGAAGTCAGATTCAAGACCAAGTCAAGGTCAGAATCAAGGATAAGCTGAAGCTAAAATCACAACCAAGCTGAAGTTAAGATCACAGCTGAGCCAAAGTTAAAATCATGACCAAGGCTGAACTACAAAGCTCAAATTCAAGCCAAGAAAAAATCAAGGCCAAGGAAGCAGACTTGACAAGAACATCGATCAAAGGAGACCCCATTAACCTGAGATGGGAGGAGGAAAAATGCCCTTTCAATGGCTCTTATGTGCCCCTATAGTCCTGTTAGGAATAGGAGGGGAATCTCATCCTAACATGAGCAAAGTAGAAGACCTCATTAATTTACGACAAGATGAGGAGAGAGGCTCTGCCAATAATCCTAACGTGTCCTAACAGTCATGTTAGAAATAAAAGGAGAACCTCATCCAAACGTAAGCAAAGTAGAAAGCCTCGTTAATTTAAGACGGGATGAGAGAAGAGGCCCTGCCAACAGTCTTAATGTGCCCCTATAGTCATGTTAGGAATAGGAGGAGAACCTCGTCCTAACACGAGCAAAGTAGAAGGCCTCATTAATTTAAGATGAGATGAGGGAAAAGGCCTTACCAACGGCCCTAATATGCCCCTACAGCCATGTTAGAAACAGGAGGAGATCCTCATCCTAACGTGAGCAAAGTAGAAGGCCTCATTAATTTAAGACAAGATTAGAGAAGAGACCCTGCCAACGGCCCTAATGTGCCCCTAAAGCCACGTTAGAAATAGGAGGAGAACCTCATCCTAACATGAGCAAAACAAAGATCCTTGTTAATTTAAGATGGGAGGTGGGGAGAGGCTCCTTCAATGGCCCAGATATTTTCCTACGATTGTGTCAAGGATAAGAGAAGGACCTTATCCTGACATAGAGAGAAATCCTCCAATTATTTAAGATAGAAGGATAACCTCATCCTAATGAGGGTGAAAACCTACAATTTCTAAACATGAGGCAAAGATCTGCATAAATCCAAACTCCAAATATCAATATTTGCAGGAATTCAACCTTAGAAGACAAAGACCTGTAGAAATCCAAACTCCAAATATCACTATTTATAGGAATTCGATCTTAGAAGATAGAGGTCAGTAGGAATCTAAGCTCAAAATGCTGAGGATAAAATTGAAGACCTTCGAATAATTTCAATTAGAAATCAGAATATTCTAATCTAAATGACAAAAAATGACATGTCTTCGGCAAGTCTGATTTACTATACTCCCTTTGTCTGAACCAAGGCCCAGACTCGAAAGTAGGGGGCTATTGTTGGGGGGTTTTTATGCCTGCCGAAGACATGAGAACATAGGCTGATTGAAGGTCTTTGAAAGACTGAGGCCGAGATCCTATCTCAGGCCGAACTTGAGTTCATCAAGAGAAAGAAGCCAAAATCATGATGCAGGCTAATTGAAGGTCTTTGAGAGATTGAGGACAAGGTCCTAAGTCAGGCCGAGCTTGATATCATCAAAGGAGGAAAGCCAGGGTCACAATATAGGTTAGTTGAAGGCCATTGAAGGCTGAGACCAAGGTTCCATCTCAGGCTGAGCTTAAAGTTATCAAAAGATGAAAGCCAAGATCTTCAGAAGGCTAAATTGAAGAACGAACCTCTCTAGGATGAACTCTCCAAGGACGAGCTTCCCCAAGATGAACTCTTTCAGGATGAACTCCCCCATGATGAACTCCTTCAGGACGAACTCCTTCAGGATGAACTCCCCCAAGATGAACTCCTCCAAGATGAACTTCCCAGGGATGAACTCCTTTAAGACGAACTCCTCCAGGATGAACTCCTCAAGGATGAACTCATCCAGGATGAACTCCTCCAGGTTGTCAACTTTTTTCTACATGCCATGAGGGGACAATATCTGACATGATTCCTAAGAATATTCTAGTGAAAAAATAAAATATCTCTGACAACCCACTACTCTCCCATGACTAACAACCTACAATCCATCCTAACAAATTTCAGACCCTTTTATAAAAGAAAAAAAAGAGGGATCCCAAGGTACGCAACTCTTCTCTCCCAAATGCTCATCTTCTTTCGTTTGTTGAACGAAAAACTGACTTGAGTATTGGAGGATCCCCGTCGGAGCCAACTCTAATCGAGAACTTCTCTTATAGGTACGATCACCTCCATCCCACCATCACCATCGCATAATTCTAGCAATCTGACCTCGAGATGGATTTCTATGTCAACACCCTGCTTGAGCTTAACAATGTCTTGACATAGAGTTTCATTAGTAGACCCAAATATGATATCATTCACCTATATTTGGATTACTAGAATATCATCATGATTTCTTTTAATGAAAAAATTATTATTAAGCAAAAACTTTCTTAACCTTTCATACCAAGCCCTAGGTGCTTGTTTTAGTCCATATAAAGCTTTATTCAATTTGAAAACATGATTTGGAAAGACATGGTTTTCAAAAATGGAAGGTTGTTCTATGTATACTTCTTCAGCAATATATCCATTTAGAAAAGCATTTTTGACATTTATTTAAAATAATTTAAAGTTCATAAAGCAAGCATAAGCAAATAAAAGTCAAATGGCTTCTAATCTAGCAACTGATGCAAAGATTTTGTTGACGCAGAAATCTATCTCGAGGTTGGATCACTGGAGTTGCACGATAATGGCGAGTCGGCAGCAATGGGATGGAGGTGGCTATATCTGTAAGAGAAGTCCTTGATCAAAGTTGGCTCCGACGGGATCCTCCGATGCTCAAGTCAGTTTTTCGTTCAATAGAGGAAAGAAGATGAGCATTTGAGAGAGAAAAGTTGTGTACCTTAGGGTCCCTCCTTTCTTTTCCTTTTATAGAAGGATCTGGAGTTTGTTAGGATGGATTGTGGATTGTTAGTCATGGGAGAGTAGTGTGTTGTCAGAAATATTTTGTCTGCCCACAAGAAAATTCTCAGGAATCATGTCAGGTATTGTCTCCTTATGACATGTAGAGAGAAAGTTGATAATCCGGAGGAGTTCATTCTAGGAGAGTTCATCCCGAAGGAGTTCATCCTAGTGGAGTTCATCCTAGAGGAGCTCATCCTGAGAGAGTTCATCTTGGGAGAATTCATCCCGGAGGAGTTCGTCTTGGAGGAGTTCGTCTTGAAGGAGTTCATCCTAAAGGAGTTCATCCTGGGAGAGTTCATCCTGGAGGAGTTCATCTTGGGAGAGTTCATCCTAGAGAAGTTCATCCTAGAGGAGCTCATCCTGAGAGAGTTCATCCTGAAAGAGTTCATCCTAGAGAGGTTCATCTTAGAGGAGTTCATCTTGAAGGAGTTCATCCTAAAAGGAGTTCATCTTAGGAGAGTTCATCCTTGAGGAGCTCATCCTGGGAGAGTTCATCTTGGAAGAGCTCATACTGGAGGAGTTCATCTTGAGAGAGTTCATCCTGGAGGAGTTCATCTCAGGAAAGTTCATCCTGGGGGAGCTCATCCTAGAGGAGTTCATCCTGAGGGAGTTCATCCTGGAGGAGCTTATTCTGGAGGAGTTCATCCTGGGGGGAGCTCATTCTTTCAGTAACTTCAAGCTCGGCCTGACTTAGGACCTTGGCCACAGCCTTTCGAAGACCTTCAATCAGCCCTCATCATGACTTTGGCTTCTATCTCTTGATGAACTCAAGTTTGGCCTGAGATAGAACCTCGGCCTTAGCCTTCCAAAGACCTTCAATTAGCCTACATTGCGATTGGGTTCCATCTCTTGATGAACTCAAGTTTGGCCTGAGATAGAACCTCGACCTCAGCCTTCTGAAGACCTTCAATCAGCCCACATTACGATTGGCTTTCATCCATTGATGAACTCAAGTTCGGACTGAGATAGGACCTCGGCCTCAGCCTTCTGAAGACCTTCAATCAACCTACATTGCAACTGGCTTTCATCTCTTGATGTACTCAAGTTCGACCTGAGATAGAACCTCGACCTCGCCTCGGCCTTTTGAAGATCTTCAATCAGCCTACAATGCGACTGGCTTCCATCTCTTGATGTACTCAAGTTCGGCCTGAGATAGAACCTTGACCTCAGCCTTCTGAAGACCTCCAATCAGCCCACATTGTGACTGACTTTCACCTCTTGATGAACTCAAGTTAGGCTTGAGATAGGATCACGGCCTCAGTCTTTTGAAGACCTCCAATCAGCCTATGTTCTCATGTCTTTAGCTGGCATAAAAACCCCCCAACAGGTTTCATCAAAATCAATTTTCTCTTCTTGGTTATATCCCTTTGCTACCAATCTTACTTTGTTTCTAACTACATCTTCATTTTCATCTAGTTTATTTTTATATACTCATTTAGTACCAATTATAGGATGATTTTTAGATCTTAATACTAAGATCCATACATTATTTCTTTCAAATTTAATAAGCTCTTCTTGCATTGCATTTATCCAATTATAATCTTTTTCAGCATCATTTATGCTTTTAGGTTCAAAATGTAAAACAAATACAAAGTGATTATATACATCTCTAAGTGAAGAATGAGTTCTTATCTCATGTGTAGGATCATCAATAATTAGTTTTTTAGGATGATTGTAGTCATACCTCCATTCTCTTGGAAGATCATTTGTACCTTGAGGTTGTTTTTATTGTTCTTCACCTTCATCCTCTTGTTTGTTCTCATATTCTTTTGCATTTTGAATTATTGAGTCCTTTAGGATGAATTCATTCATCCCTTCTATAAGAGGACCTACATCATCAATACCTTCACTTTTCTTGATAGAAGATCATTAGTCTCATCAAATACATGTATTGATTCTTGAACTGCTAAAGTTCTTTTATTGAAAACTTTAAAGACTTTACTAAAAGATGAATATCCAAGAAAGATAGCTTCATTGGATTTTGTATTAAATTTTTCTAATCTTTCTTTACCATTGTTCAAAACAAAACATCGATAACCAAAAATATAAAAATATGCAATGTTTGGTTTTCTTCCTTTCTAAAGCTCATAATGTGTTTTCTTTAAAATTGGTCTAATTAGGACTCGATTTAAAATGTAACAAGCCATGTTAATTGCTTTCGCTCAGAAGTATCTTGGAAGGTTGCTTTCACATAGCATGGTATGGGTCATTTCTTCTAAAGTTCTATTTTTTTTCTACCATCCCATTTTATTGGAATGTCTTAGGTGTTGAAAAATTATGATCTATATCTTTTTCATCACAAAATTTGATTCCATGATCACTTCAAATACTATGAATTAAAATTTTTTTCATTTATAATTTTTCAATAAAATTTTGAGAAAACTTGAAAAGTTTCATCCTTATATGCCAAAAAAAACCCATGTGAAATGTGAAAAATCATCGATAATTATAAAATTACATCATTTGCCACCTAAGCCTGTAATTCTTGTAGGTCCAAATAAATCCATGCACAATAATTCTAATGGCCTAGAAGTTGAAACTATATTTTTGGACTTGAATGAAACTCAAGTTTGCTTACCTGGTTGGCATGCATCACAAATCTTATCTTTTTAAAAATTTAATTTAGGTAAATCGGTAACTAATTTCTTTTTAATAAGGTTTGAAAGAGAATGCATGCTTATATGTGCAAGTCTATGGTGCCAAAGTCAACTAGTCTCATTAATTTTGGCATTTATGGCTACTAGATATTGCTTGTTTATCATGAAAAGATCATTCAAATCTACCATATAAATATTACCATGTCTATGCCCAACAAATTTAGTACCATCATCATTGGGACTAGTTACAATACATAATGATGATTCAAAAATGACTTTATACCTTTTATCACAAATTGACTAATGCTTAAGCAATTATGTTTTAGACCATCTACTAATAAAATATTTTTAATATACTTAGAGGGAGTGATACCAATGTTTTCTATGTCAATGATTTTTTCTTTATCATTATCTCCAAAGGTGACCATCCCTCCATTTTTTGTATCATATATGATGAATTGGGACTCATCACTAGTTATGTGTCTTGAGCATCCACTATCAAGATACCATTTTTGATTTGTTCCTTAGGATGCAAGGCATACCTACATACAAAAATTAAGTCTTAACTTTAGGTACCCAAGTTTTCTTGGATCCTTTTTGGTTAGTCACCATGGTTTCTTTTGGAATCCATATTTTCTTCACATTTGAATTTTCAGATTTGCTGGAAAAATATGTATAAGATTTATGTCCTACTTTACCGCATTTAAAATATATAACATTTGGAAACTTATTGCTCGATGAACTCACAAAAATTTTTTTCAAAAATTTTTATTTATTTAAAGGATTGTAGCCAAGATCAGCTTTATCATAAATAGCTTTTTGATTTTTAAGTATCATTTGAAGTTTATTTGAGCTTAGAGTAAACTTTTCTATCATAGGTTTTAACTTAGTAATTTTATTTTTCAAGTTCAAATTTTCTTAAGTTAAAACCAATTTCTCATTTGAAATAATCTCATTTTCTTTTAGTAAGATTTGATTCTTTGATTTTAATTCTTTGTTCTTTACCCCTAACTTCTTCAAATCATCAACTAAATCATAAAATACTTCTTGGAGTTCTTCAAAATTAAAGACATTAGAAGTTTCAGCATTTACTTCATTTTCATGTGCCATAAGGCACAAGTTAGCTTCTTCATGAGAATCTTCTTCGGAGCTTGAGTCATCACTATCACTCCATGTAGTTACCATAACCTTTTTCTTGAGTTTCTTGGGGGCCTTCTTAAGTTGGGGACATTAGGATCTAAATTGCCCTGGCTTCTTGCATTCATAGCATATGAGGGGCTGCTCCTTATCCTTCTCCTTGCTATGCTCTCCTTTAGTAGGTGGCCTTCTCCTCATTTCTTATTTTTCTTTCTTCAAAAACCTCTTGAACTTTCTAGTGATGAGGGCTAACTCTTCATCTTGTTCATCATCTTCTATTTGATTTGATTCCTTCTCTTATTGAATAGTGGACTTGAGAGCAATTATTTTCTTCTTGATATCTTCTTCTTGATATTGTTTTATGCTTAACTCGTGTGTCATAAGCGATCCTAGAAGCTCCTCCAAAGACAAGACGTTTAAATTCTTGGTTTCTTGAATCATGATCACTTTGGCTTCCCATGTTCTTTGTAAAGACCTAAGAATCTTCCTTACAAGGTCACTATTAGAATAAGACTTGTCAAGACTTTTAAGATCATTTATAATATTTATATATTTAGTAAATATTTTAGTTATTGATTCATCATGCTTCATTTTAAAGAGCTCATATTTATGTACAAGCATGTTAATTTTTTACTTTTTAACTTAGTTGGTGCCTTCATATGTTACTTCTAATCTATCCCATATTTTTTTAGCTGACATGTATGTTGAAATATGATTAAATTTATTTGCATCTAATGCATAATATAAAACATTCATGGTTTTAGCATTGAGCTGAGCCATTTTGTTATCAACATCATTCCATTTTCTTTCAGGTTTGGTTGATTCCACACCATCAATCAACTTAGTGGATATATATGGTCCATTTACTATGATACTCTACATATCATAGTTAAGTGCTTGAATAAAAATTTGCATTTGAGGTTTTCAATAGGTGTAGTTTAATCCATTAAAAGGTGGAGGTCGATTTATGGACTGCCCCACGACTAGTGAGACGCTGACTTGGGTTGCCATAGATCTTTGGCTCTTGATAGTTAAATCAAAAAGAGGCTAGAGCACCAAGCTCTGATACTACTTGTTGCCTAGCTATGCAACCCAAGAGGACAAGGGGTGAATTGGGTTTTTAAAATTTTAAAGCTAATTAAGACCATAAAGATTATGTAATGATAAGCAAGTAATATGTAGTGGATAAATTAAATAAGGTGAAGAAATAAGTAGCAAGTAAGCAAGGAAATAAGAAAATCAAGATAGGAAGCAATAATCACACCATAAAGAATCAAGATTTATAGTAGTTCAGTGCCAACCTTGCACCTATATCCACTTTCCAAGCTCCTACTTGAAAATTCAAATCCACTATCTATATTCAAACTGAATACAACATCGAAACCCTTCGATCCTAGCTATTCCAAGCTTGAATACTTATTTTTCAGATACAAGCCAATCTAATACAATCCAATTCAAGATTTGGATCAACCTTTCCAAGTTTTGGAACCCTTCAAAACTTAAAACAAAGCAATAAAACAAAGTAAGAGTTTTAATGACAAAGAAATACAATATTAGCCCTTTTAATGAGCAAATGAAACTTTAAAAATACTTTACACAATAAAGGAAGAAGCTTTTTTTATTTTTCTCAAAGTTGTTGAAGATTTGAATGAGCTTTTGAGGGATGGTTGAACTTAAAATGAATGCTTTTCTTGCTTGAAGAAGATTTTTCACTAGAGCTGAGTGAATGCTTGATTTTTCTTGTATATTCCCTCCTTTTGAAAGCTTTTATATCTTCAATAAGTGCTGAAGAGTGAACAAAATCAATTTGTAGCCGTTGGAGTCCCATAAATATGCATTAAATATGGCCAAAATAGACTGAAAAACTAGTTGTTGCAAAGTTTTCCATCACAAGGGTCGAACCTAGGGTCGACCTCTATGCCACAGCATAGAAAATGCAACATTCTATATTTGTTTACCTATAGAACAGCAGAGATCAACCCTGGGGTTGACCCCTATCCAAGGGTCGACCTCAGGGTCATCCCCTTTGAGCATGCTGATCAAAAAATATCATGCCATTCAGCCCCTTTTGGTAGGGGTCGACTCTTTTGTTCAAACCTATTTTTCTTCAAATTTTTGCATCCAACAATCATAAGACTCCCTCCAAAAGATTAGAAATCTTCTATACTTGCTCTTGAGGCTTCCAAAATAGATTTTCTTGATCTCCAACTTTATGAAATTATGATTTTGCCACTCTTTGGCTTTCTTTAATAAACTTAAGATTTCTTATGAAACCTGAAATGCACAATAGATCTCTTTTCAAGCCAAAATCATTAGCACTCTCCTCAAATATTTTATAGTCATCGAAATCAATTCTTGGAGCAACATCATTACATAGTGTTGATTCATCCTTGGCAATATGATAGAGGTTGTGGATTGTGGAATGAGGAAAACTTACACTTTTAATAAAGATAAGAGTAAAGATTATCCTCAAACCATTAAGAAAGAATGAATTTCAACATGAAGAAAAGAATGATTTATTATCATTCAGTATCAATGACTTTGTTAAAGACAACAAAAGGAGATACTTGCAACCCAAGGACAAGGTCTTACCAACCTAAAAGAATGATATACATAGTAGATGTAGCCAACATGAATTTGACTCAATTTATGTCTCAAGCTAACTAGAGAAGCAAACAATCAAGTTGAGACCTAAGTCAATTTTAAAGCCTAGAAAATAATCCAAAAAATCTTAATTAAACAAGGTTAGTATAAATAAAATCTTGATACATTTAGAAGGATCCAATATCAAGATTAATTAGAGATCCTACCCAATTAGTAAAGATTATTCTTACAACCAATTTCCATATTTGCATCAAAGTAAATGATAGCATATAATGGGAAATATTCTTTTCTTCTATTTTTATAACTTGTTTTTCAATTTTTTAGCAAAAAAATGGACAATGGCACCTTGTAAGTGATGAAAATTATGCAGGATTTAAAGCATGCATTTCAATTTTTTTTGAATTTAAATTATAACAAAAGCCAAAAGATTAATCTATTTTAATTTTATGCATGTATTGATCTAATCAAAAATTCTACACTAGGATCTAGATATATATATATATATGCAATTAAAAATTAAATGCATTCGATCAGCAAATAATATTTGCTGACTGATTCATGTTTAGAACACAATACCTGAGCGCGGGTAGCCGAACTCCATAATCTGAATCCATTGGAAAGTAGCTTCCTCGTATTGCAATACAACTACATAGTCATCCGACCTCTACAATCAATCTACACATAGCTCCTAGTCCCGACCAGCTCCATCAGAGTGCTAGCTCCTCACTGGAGTCTTCGACGGTCGATCTTCATCGATCCAATCGATGATCTTCTCTCAAACTTTTAGATGCTCTAGAAGATTAGAGAAGGAATTTCGAAGGATGATGAAGTGGTGTGTCAAGTTTGATGGTGATCGGGCACTTACAATGCTCAATTTCTCCACCCGAACCTTGAGTCCTAATCCTAGGGTTTCGCACACACCCAAAACCCTGGAATCCCAAACTCTCTGGATTTTTCCTTTGACACTCTGATCACACGACTAGATGTCCTCATGTCACTCCTTATTTCATTGAGAAACCATTTCTCAGATAACACTCACGTATATTTCAAAACCCATTTGAAATATTGCATGAGAAAGGAAAGGAAAAGATGAGTGGCATAGAGACACTTTCACTTCGAATTTTCTCTCGCTCAAAACCCAGCATACCAATCCCTCAAGTTTCTCTCTCCAAAAGCCACTCTCCTTATGTATGCCAATGCAAAATTTCCTCTTAAATTGATGACAATGAGATGGGAAATGCACGTAGGTTTTGGATGAGAATGGAAGAGGTTAGGGAGGTTTTTAACCAACCACTTGAATTCAAAATTCAAGTGTAACTTTTATCCAATTCCAACACCCACTACCAGGTATTTGACGCATAGAAGGACTCTTTTTCTACACTCCCATATCAAAATAAATCAGAAATTGGTGACACAAAACCCATAGGTGGCATGGAAAAAAAGGATAAGGGAGTTTGAACTAATTTCAGCCTCCTTCTAAATTAAATTCAAAATTCAAGTAACTCTATCCCAATCCAATGATTGGACCAAGTCAAAGAGGGAAAAGAGAGGATGCACAATTCAAATTAGAGCATGAAGAACTCTCATGCAAATTCAAAATTTGCGTGCAGAAGGGCATGGGTCTAAGGGTCATGGTGCAAGGAGAAATAAGTTTGAAATTCAAACTTGTCCAAGTGGGTTGTCCAAACCCATTCATCCAAACCCAGTTAGACTAAATTAAACCTAACCAATTTAGGCTTAACCCAACTTAATTAAATCTTAATTAAATTAAAAATTAATTAGGTCCAGGTCCTGATCAAATTAGGGTCAAATCTTCCATAGCGATTAGGTCATCTTATGATCTGATCGGATCAAACCCAATCAAATCAAATTCAATCAGATGTGATTGAATCCTCATCACTCAATCAAATTAAGCTAATTAGCAATCAAATTACTAATTGATCCTTCAATAAATATAAAGTTCCAATCGGGTGGGTGTCTGGGAAATAGAATTCCATTTACATGAAACTCTTGATCGACAAGTCCCAAATTAGTGGGACTCTTGATCAAAGTATCCCAAACAAATGAAACTCATGATCACAAAGTTCCAGACTAGTGAGACTCTTAATCATAGAGTCTCAAACAAGTAGGACTCAAAGTCCCACTCTAGTGAGATTCTTGGTCATAGAGTTCTAGTCCAGTGGGACTCTTGACCATAGAGTTCTAGACCAGTAAAACTCCTGGTCACTGAGTTTCAGTCTAGTAAGACTCTTGATCAGCCATCAGATCAGATAAAAACTCCTATTATATGTGATCTCATAGGTTTGAATTCTAAGTTGGTAAAATAGAAATTAATTTCTATACCAATCAATGTGATCATCTAGCAATGGTACCTGATGTCCGAATAGATCAAATAGTCACATCGCACCATCCATGAATCTATAGCATATGGTTACCATATAATTCATCCTCTTGATCTAAATGCTCAAAAGATGATTTAGGATTTAATTATCAATCCTAAAAATTCATCTACATTATATTTTAAATTTTAATATCCATCATATGGACTATCCCGATCGAGGTTTTGCTAAATTGAAATATAGTGAATGCTTCACTCCAACTCTTGGAGAGATCAATCCCATCTTGACTCATGCATCGACTAAATAAGTACTTAATTACACTCAGTAACCTTCTATCACTGAATTAGAAATTTAGGTAGTTCAGTACCAAAGCGCAGTGAGTTGCTTGCAAGTCACCATGGTGATCTCAGGTTTAAGGATACTTATACCCACATCCTGAACAAGCAACTCTTGACAGCAGAGAGCTCTGCAGTTGGATCACGATCAATGAAATGTATCCCTATATTTCACCTACATGCCATACCAGTATCTTCATACTCTTTGGTTAAGAGAACAACGAACTCATATGGTATGCAACAACCTACACTCGATAAATATTATCGTCCTAGATAACAATATATCATTTGATCACGATCAGGTTTAAGGACTAAATGACAAATTCTTATTTGTCGAGTTTAAATAGTCCTAAAAAAGACTTCATCATAGAAGAGTTCATGACAAAAAGATATACAAATATGATGAAATACCAAAATAATAATTTTATTTATTTATAATTTAAGTATAAATTATATTCAGCTCAACCATCTACAACCTAAATGATTGATTTTAAGATATAATTTTCAATAATTCCTACTTAGATGAAAGCCATTTAGAGCAATATCGAATACCCATCTTTCATTTGTAATTGTTGAACTCTTTGATTCTAATAGCTTTAGTTAATAGATTGGCCATGTTCTCCTTCCCATCAATCTTCTGAAGATCGACATCACCTCATTCCACGATCTCTCATACAAGGTGATAGTGATGCAGAATGTGCTTGATGCACTGATATGCCTTCAGCTCTTTCGCTTGAGCTACGGCTCTAGTGTTGTCACAATAAAATAGAATCGGATCATCCTAGGAGGGTGCCACTTCTAGCTCGCCGATGAACTTCTATAGCCACATAGCTTTTTTTGCAATATCGAATGTCATGACATACTCTGCCTCGCATACAAAATCAGCCATAGTGTGCTACTTGAAACTCTTCCAGCAGACCACTCTATTGTTCAGGATAAACACATAACTTGACACTCTCTTATTGTCATCATGATCTAACTGAAAACTAAAATCAGTATATCCTATAAGTTTCAAGTCAGCATCTCCATAGATGAGCCATTGGTTCTTAGTATTCTTAAATACTTTAAGATTATCTTTACAACCTTTCAGTGATCCTCATCCAAATCAGACTGGTACCTACTCATCATCCCTAGTGAGTATGCCACATCCCGTCTCGTACACATCATGGCATACGTAATAGAACCCACTATCAAATTATGGTATTCTACTCATATGCTCTCTCTCTTAAGGAGTTGTCAAACAATCCCTATTCAAAAGAGTAATCCCATGGCCTATCGAAAGATAGCCTTTCTTGAAATCCGTCATGCTGAATGCTTTAGCAGAGTATCGATATATGTGGACTGAGACAATCCAAGCAATCTTTTAGATCTATCTCTATAGATCTTCATTCCTAGGATGTAGGAAGCTTCTCCCAAGTCTTTCATGGAGAATTGAGATGACAACCAAACTTTTATTTCTTGTAATGTAGGAATGTCATTCTCGAGTAAGAGAATATCATCCACATACAAAATAAGAATATAACAACATAATCATTATCTTATTTATACATGCAAGGTTTCTCTCCGTTCTTAACAAAGCCATATATTCTGATCACCTATCAAAATGCATGTTCCAACTCTGAGATACCTACTTCAATCCATAGATGGATCTCTGAAGCTTGCACATCTTGGACTCATCTGTGAATGTGAATCCCTCAAGCTATATCATATGCGCTTCTTCGTTCAGCTCTCCATTTAAAAAAGCTATCTTCACATCCATTTGCTAGATCTCATAGTCTAGGTATGCTACTATAGCAAGCATAATCCATGTTAGCGCATCACCATGGCATCACCTAGCTCTAATACCAAGTATTGTGCCTATGGCTGCATGGAATCACAGTCGTAGATCCGATCTATTGCACAAACCTGGGTATTAATCCAGAAATATGAAGAAGAGCAAAAGTTGATGACAGCACCTAGGGCTTGGCATTGAAACCAGAGAGAAAAAAGAAAAGAGAGTTAGGGAGAAAAGCTGTGTATTGATTCCACTCTATGTAAAAATTATAATGCCTGGATTTATATATCCTAGGATTTCTGCTATACCACATGAATCCTAATAAATCCAAACTCTAGCTGAAAAACTCTCCTAGGCTAACCTAATACATGAAGCACTCACCCAGCCCATGTACATCCATGTCTCCCTTGCTCTTATCCCCTAGATCTAAACCTGACCCATACATGTGTTAGCCACCTTAAGACCTTATTGGATTAGGCCTTAAGACTCTAAATAGAAAATTTCATCTAGTTCTATTTACCACCATCAAGCCAGCTCTATCAGTAGCTGAGCTGGCTCGACTGCATCTCATCCGAACTCTATCTTCTATCTGCCTGAGATAGTCGGCTCGACCACATTTCGAGCCAGCCCACCTATGTGTCAGTCCCTTGTCTTGGCTGATTCTTCTCCTAGCTTTGATCCTTTGCTCCATCTTGTATCCCAAGTCTCTGGAGTACCTACCAAGCCTCTCTCAAGGTCCTCACACCTAAACCCCGAGCCCATGTAGGGCTACACGCCGCCTTCATCTTAGGATAACTCCTGTCCTAGCCTTAGGACTCACACCCATTCTAGTCTTCCAGAGCCAACATCCTGGCTCCTCTCATGGCTCTCCAAGGCTTGGGAGCACCACACCAGATCCTACAATCTCCATCTTGGTGCATCCAAGTCTTGGCATACCTGATAATGTTTCCCTACATGATCCCACTATCGAGCACACCTTGACAGCTACTTACGCACACCTTGCCACTACCATCTTTCTGTTAGATATATGTGCCCTAGAAGCCAGAATTGGCTGACACTTGTAATACACTTCTAGGGGCAAAATTGTAATTTTGACTATAATTAATAAATGGGTTATTTTCTATCACACATGTGTATTTAGTGTCTGTGATACATCCTTTGAGTTAATGGTAATGATAATTCATATTTTCAAGAGTTGAAAATTTAAGACATGAATAATCATTATTAACTCATAAATAGCTCCCGACCATAGGATCATCACGAGGATGGTGATTGATCCGGAAGGTTGGTGTACGATCGCTTCTCTTTAGTAGATGAGTCTTGAGTCTACGGTGTGGAGACACCGGAGCGAGAGTACAGGTACTCGTTAGAGAACGAGGGCACTGAGCGTGACCACCTCGAGTAGTCATTAGGGAGTCTACCTTCTCGTCAATGACTGACTCGATGCTGCAGTAGTGTGTCTGGTTCTTTGACCTGAGATGCATCGGCAGTTCACCTTGAGGGTGTTATAGTTTGACTACACCATTACTCGGTCTCCTAGCCATATGGAACCCTGAGGTGTATGTTGGCTATGACATGTTCATTGTAGGAACTGGATTGCATCAAGATGGGATCTATCTACCTCGGTGGTAGAGGAGTAGCCCTATGATGATCATGAGAATCAAGTCCAGAAGCCCATGGCCATGGCAGAGTGAAATAATAGAAAGAGTTTCTATTTAGATTTTCACATTGGACTCGAATCGAATGATTACATCATATGACAGAGACTAGGGTTTGACGAGTTCACCTTAACCCTAATCTGATCGGGGCTCAAGATAGAAGAACTTGAATCACACAGGTAGCTGCACCAAGAGGTTCGCATTCAGCTCTGATGGGTTGCCACCATATACTGCTAGGTGTCACTGGTGGATTTTGGGAGCAATTAGAATGATTTAGATGATCGATCATTCTAGCTGTTCGAATCAGAAGAGTTCTGATCCATCGAAAGGAGTTTCGATGATGTCGATGATAGAGATCATGACATATCCCATTACCATACAGAACTGAACCTAACTGGGTCACACAAACAAGGGTTTGAATCTGGTGATCATCAATTGAACTGATCTAGTTCAATTGATCTGAATGAGATTCAATTAGGTTCAAGGAAATCGTGCTAGCACTCGATTGAACCTAACGTTCTTCTTTTTGCTATCATAAATAAGTTGTCCTGACTGAGCCAAAGGAGTTTGTGCTCAATCAGAGGCCTTCATATGGTCTGACTGGAGGTTGTCCAAGTCAGAAATAGGTTGTCTTATTTGTAAGACATTACCTGCCATTTTTGGTCACCTGCCATTTCTTGTTCTTTGACTTTGGTCAAAAGTCTACCTTTGACTGGTCAAACGTTGACCATTGACCCTTTGACTTTTGACCACATGTCATGCACCTATTGGAGAGCTGGTGGGGGCCTTGTCCCCCTGCCAGAACCTGGCAAGGAGAAGGGCGCACGCCAAGGGTGGCGTGAGCCCAAGTTGGAGGCGCCTAGGAGTCCTTGTTGGACAAGGACTCCATCTCCCTTTTTGGATTCCAATTAGAGTTCTTCTAAGAATCCAAGTTTGACTGGTCTTAGGCACCCTCTAAGGAGGAATCCAGGGGACTCTATTCCCACCAATCAGATTTAGATCTGATTTCACAAAGGGTTGTGATTGGTTGGGAGGAAGAGGAGTTGGATCACAGCTTAGTCTATAAATAAAGACCCTGCGCCCAACTCAAAAATAATCAAGAAATTCAAGAATTCAATTTCCCACGCCCCAAGGCTGCCTCTCCCCTCCTTCTCCATGCCATACTCTCTTCTCCCCTTGCTCTCCACGTCCAAAAGTGTTTTGGATTTGGTTGGTGCGATTCAGATCAAGAGAAAGGCGATCAAAAGCAAGAAGGCTGCGCTGCTGCAAAAGGACGACTGCAGATCTTCAAAAGGAGTTTTGAAGATCCTCCAGATCAGATCCAGATCTGATTTTTGGAGGTGTGATAGAGAAGAAGAGGATCTCCAGATCCAACCCGAGTGGATACCGGTAGAGGCCAGGCGCTTGCGTGGCTAGATCCAGAACCTTCCGCTGCAAACAGGATCATCAACAGGGATTAATAGGATTATCAGATCTATATCAGATCTGAGATCTGAATCCTGGTCGGGAAATCAGGATTTCCCTTCAACTGGTATCAGAGCCATGGTTCTAAAAATTGTTTAGATCTGATTTTTAATTTATTTTAATTAAAAATAAAGTGATTTCAGATGTCACATGAGATGTGATCAGATCTGAAATCAGAAAAAATTAAAATTAAATGATTTGGATCTAAGAACATGAAGATATGCATGACTAGTTCTAGAATAGAATAGTTCTATAGAATAGTTTTGCATGTCTTTGATTTAATCTGATTAAATCATATTTTAGATCTTCTTATTTACTATTTTTCTGATATTATAAGTGTTATAATAACATCTGAAAAATAGCAAATAAAAATTATTTAATTTTAAATATCATATGAGATATGATTGATGCATGTCTAGACTAGTTGTAGAATAGTTCTACATAATTGTCTAGATTAGAATTTATTTTGATTAGATCAATTTAAATCTAATTTTTTAGATTATTATGAGATAATTTAGATCTGAAAACATGCATGATTATGATACATGAGATGTATGCAAAATATGCCATGATTAGATCTAAATTTGTATATGAGATATATGATATAGATCTATAACTGTTTTGTATTAGTATTGAATGTTCCTGATTAAGGCGTTCCTCTTGGCCGTCCGGTCATAAGAACGAAGAAGGGTTTAAAGGCCCTCTCTTCCCATTCGATGGGGTGTTCTTATGATGTGTAGGGGTGCTGCGTGTTCGTCCTTAATCAGAAACCCAAAACTTACTTTCTGCAAAACCCTAGATCCTGAAACCCTAGGATTTATTGTGCATATTTTGTTTATGAACCCAACTTAATTAAGAATTAAGTTTATGGAATATTAATTAGGTCTAAAATTGAGAATTTCAGATCTAAGACATATTCATAATACTGGGTTCGGGCTTGGGTAGCTCAATTAGGTCTAAGCGGTTGATCAAACCGAATCAAGAGTTGGTTAGATGGGATCAACAATGCTTAAATTGACCAGCCTAATAGGATTAAGTCTGGGTCAAGATCGAGTCACGATCAAGCAAGACCTAATTAGCTCAGAGGTTAGAGTCTGGATTGTAGGCTAACCCAATTGGTTCTGACTCAACAATTTGGTGTCTAAGGTAAGTTTGGCACAGACGACCGACTGGTTTTTAATTGGAAGCTACTCGACCTGAATGCGTTCTTGTACGAGTTAATGGCATATTCCTTCCACCGGTCTCACTTACCTGGCCATATCTGTTGACACAGTTCTGATCTGAGGTGGTCAATAATCCGAGCTAACCCATGCCACTAGGTTAGTCATAATTGTTATGACTAAGCCAAGTCTAGTTTAATGAGACCTGAATCAATTCTCCCTAAGAAAAGATTAAGTCTGAGGTCTTCCACCATTGTAGATGTGCGGGCCCTTCCCGGGGTTGATTGTTCTCGGCTGGATACAGTGGCTCAGTTGCACCGGGAAGATGCAACCATGTCTATTAGGCATTGGATGCTATGGGCTGGAGGATGAGTTGGGCTCAATATTTCCGGATACGGTGAGAGACTCAATTAGGAACCCAGTCTATGCAAATGGTGGGTCTGACTTAACTAAGGAGTGGATCAATATTCCGGATACGGTGAGATTCATGAATTAGAGACCAAGTTTGGGTGCACCATGATTAGAGAATCATTGAACAAGAGTTGTTCACTCATTGGCTAACCCATCACCAATAACTGTTAGGTGAGGTGATGAGTCAGTTGGTGAGACCGCACCACCCACTAGAAATCATTAATCATGGAGATTTTCGCATCTCTACAGAGGGAGTGTAGGGATCCGAGAAAATAGTGGGAGCTAATTTGTTTAAAAATAAAATCCCTAAACAAATTGGTCAAGTCAAAATTACAGTATCTAACTAGAATCTTTGACTCTCTACAGGAAAATGTCTGCGTCCAACCCATTGGCACGTATCCTAGACACACATAGACTGACTGGACCCAATTATAAAGATTGGCTCAGGAACTACAAAATTGTTTTGGGTTCAGAGAAGTTAACCACATGTTTTGGACCAGGACCCTCCCACCTTACCAGCTCGTCCATCCACTGAACAGAGAGCGTCTCTGGAAAAATGGATTGACGAAGATAATAAGGCCAGATATTACATGTTGGGCTCGATGTCTGATGAGCTCCAGCGCCAACATGAAGATATCGGGACTGCTCGCCAAATGTTGGCTCACCTGCAGGAGATGTTTGGTGAACAGAGTCGCGCAGCCAAATATCAAGTCACGAAATGACTTTTTAAGGCTAAGATGCGTGATGGGCAGTCAGTCCAAGATCACTGTCTGACAATGATCAAGGACATGGAAGAGCTTGAGAAGCTCGGTGTGAAGTTGGACTTGGACCTGCAGAACGATATTATTCTGCAATCCTTGACTGATGCATATGGGCAATTCATCATGAATTACCACATGCATAAACTTCAAAATTCCTTGGCCGAGTTAATGAATATGCTGGTTACCGCTGAGCTTTCTATGAAAGGTTCTAAAGGCTCAGTTCTTGCTATGGAACGGACTTCTTCCAAAAGAAAGTCTTATGGAAAGAAAAAGAAGTCTGTGAAAAAGCAAAAGGTGGAAGGATCAAAGAAGAAGAAGGCAGAACCGAAGAAGAAGGTCGATGGCAAAGGAAAGTGTTTCCATTGCAACAGCGACGGCCATTGGAAGCGGAACTGCCCTACTTACCTGGCCACCCTGAAGAACAAGAAGGAAGGTCCTTCTGGAGGTATGCTCGTTATTGAGTCTAACCTTACGGTTTCTTCTGCATCCAGTTGGGTGCTTGACTCTGGTTCTAGTGCTCATCTGTGCACTTCTATGCAGGGTCTTGAGGATAGCAGGAGGCTGAGGGATGGAGACATGATCCTACGCATCGGTAATGGAGCAAGAGTTGCTGCAGTAGCCGTGGGAACATACCCTCTTCGATTACCATCTGGTTTAGACTTAGTTTTGAAAGACTGTTATTATGTGCCTGCAGCTAGCAGGAATTTGATTTCTGTTTCATGCTTAGCACAAGAAGGTTATGTGATCACCTTCTTTAAGGACCATTGTAACATTCTTTATGAAAGAAATAAAATTGCAAATGGTTTCCTTATTAATGGTCTTTATCAGCTACATATTGATGTACCTGTTCTAACTATCGAGCAAAACGTGAATGCCAAACGACCTAGGGATAGTCCAAACGACAGATATCTATGGCACCTGAGATTAGGTCATATAGCAGAAGATAGGATCAACAAATTGGAGAAAAATGGGCTATTGAGTCCATTGACTTTCCGAGTCATATCCAACTTGTGAATCTTGTCTTCAAGGCAAAATGACTAAACTCCCTTTTGTTGGACATGGGGAGAGGGCCACAGATCTCCTTGCCCTAGTACATACTGATGTGTGCGGCCCATTTGATGTGCCGGCTAGAGGCAATTTTGTCTACTTCATTACCTTTACCGATGATCTGTCTAGGTATGGGTATGTGTATCTTATGAGACACAAGTCTGAAGCTTTTGAAAAGTTCAAAGAATTCAGACATGAAGTAGAAAAACAAACTGGAAAACCCATTAAGGTTCTTCGATCAGATCGAGGAGGTGAATACCTTAGCCGGGAATTCCTAGACTATCTTAAGGAAAATGGCATAGTCTCTCAATGGACTCCACCAGGAACACCTCAACTCAACGGGGTTTCAGAACGGAGAAATCGGACTCTATTGGATATGGTTCGATCCATGATGAGCTTCACAGACCTCCCTGATTTTCTTTGGGGACATTCATTATTAACTTCAATTTATCTACTGAATAGGGTTCCCTCTAAAACCGTTCCTACCACACCGTATGAGATATGGCACGGTAAGAAACCAAGTCTGAGTCATCTCAGAATTTGGGGTTGTCCGGCTCATGTCAAAAGACAACAAGCGGACAAGTTAGAGTTTAGGTCCTTTAGAGCTCGATTCATAGGATATCCTAAAGAGTCATTAGGATACTATTTCTACATTCCAGAAGACCACAATGTGATTGTGAGTCGACATGCCATCTTTCTTGAAAAATAGTTTATTCAAGATAGCGGCATTGGAAAAGCAGATTAAGCTTGATGAGAAAGTCTCACAAGCAGAACGAGCTAAGGACCAAGTGGAACCAAATCAGGTTGAGCCAATAAGAACACTACCTCCTCCACCTCGTAGATCGGAAAGAGTTTTCCGTCCCCCTGAAAGATACTTAGGTATTATTTCAGAGGATGTAGAGGAAATGTTCCTCATAGGTAATGGTGCTCATGGTGATGATCCCAAAACCTACAACGAGGCGATATCAGATATCGACTCCGAGAAATGGCTTAGAGGCAATGAAGTCAGAAATTGACTCGATGCACTCAAACCAAGTCTGGACCTTGGTAGATCCACCAGAAGGTATAGTACCTATTGGGTGTAAATGGATCTTCAAGAGAAAGATTGGTGCAGATGGGAATGTGGAGACATTCAAGGCTAGACTAGTGGCAAAAGGTTATAGTCAACGCGAAGGCATTGACTATCAGGATACCTTTTCCCCAGTAGCTATGCTAAAATCCATCCGCACATTGCTTGCCTGTTGCAGCCTATTTCGATTATGAAATATGGCAAATGGACGTGAAAACGGCATTCCTAAATGGATATCTTGAGGAAGATATCTATATGGAACAGCCGCTAGGTTTCACATCCAGTGATACTGATCACAAGGTTTGCAAGCTGCAAAGGTCCATATATGGACTTAAGCAAGCATCTCGGAGCTGGAACACTCGTTTCAATGATGTGATCAAAAAGTTTGGTTTCATCAAAAATGAAGAGGAACCATGTGTTTTCAAAAGGGTCAGTGGGAGCGCTGTTGTCTTCCTCGTATTGTACGTGGATGACATCCTCCTTATTGGGAATGATATTCCCATGTTGACATCAGTCAAGATGTGGTTGTCCAAGGAATTCTCCATGAAAGACCTAGGTGAAGCATCCTTTATTCTAGGAATTAAGGTCTATAGGGATAGACCGAATAGGATGCTAGGACTTTCACAGAAGATGTACATAGAGGAAGTACTAAAGAGGTTTAGTATGGAAAACTCTAAGAGGGGATTAATACCCTTCAGACATGGTATTCATCTTTCCAAGAAGATGTGCCCCAGCACACCTGAGGAAATAGAACGCATGAGCAAGATCCCTTATGCTTCTGCAATAGGGAGCCTCATGTATGCCATGCTATGTACACGACCTGATATAGCCCATGCTGTGAGTGTCACAAGCAGATATCAGTCAAATCCAGGTGAAGAACACTGGACTTCTGTGAAATGTATCCTTAAGTACTTGAGAAGAACTAAGGATATGATGTTGGTCTTTGGTAATGGAGAACTCCAAGTCCAGGGATACACAGACTCGGATTTCATGTCCGATATAGATGATCGAAAGTCGACATCTGGCAGACTGTTTGTCAAGCTGGAAGAGTTCCAAGCAAACGGTGATACCATCTCATCCGCGATTACCTTGAGAAAGGTTACGTTGAGGTCAAGAGAGTCAACTCCGCAGATAATGTGGCAGACCCACTTACAAAGCCGTTGGGCCAGCAGAAGATCGAAGCCCACCTTGAGAAGATGGGACTTAGACTTGTAGCCAATTGGCTTTAGGACAAGTGGGAGATTGTTAGATATATGTGCCCTAGAAGCCAGAATTGGCTGACACTTGTAATACACTTCTAGGGGCAAAATTATAATTTTGACTATAATTAATAAAATGGGTTATTTTCTATCACATATGTGTATTTAGTGTCTGTGATACATCCTTTGAGTTAATGGTAATGATAATTCATATTTTCAAGAGTTGAAAATTTAAGACATGAATAATCATTATTAACTCATAAACATGCTCCCGACCATAGGATCATCACGAGGATGGTGATTGATCCGGAAGGTTGGTGTACAATCGCTTCTCTTTAGTAGATGAGTCTTGAGTCTACGGTGTGGAGACACCGGAGCGAGAGTACAGGTACTCGTTAGAGAACGAGGGCACTGAGCGTGACCACCTCGAGTAGTCATTAGGGGAGTCTACCTTCTCGTCAATGACTGACTCGATGCTGCAGTAGTGTGTCTGGTTCTTTGACCTGAGATGCATCGGCAGTTCACCTTGAGGGTGTTATAGTTTGACTACACCATTACTCGGTCTCCTAGCCATATGGAACCCTGAGGTGTATGTTGGCTATAGCATGTTCATTGTAGGAACTGGATTGCATCAAGATGGAATCTATCTACCTCGGTGGTAGAGGAGCAGCCCTATGATGATCATCATGAGAATCAAGTCCAGAAGCCCATGGCCATGGCAGAGTGAAATAATAGAAAGAGTTTCTATTTAGATTTTCACATTGGACTCGAATCGAATGATTACATCATATGACAGAGACTAGGGTTTGACGAGTTCACCTTAACCCTAATCTGATCGGGGCTCAAGATAGAAGAACTTGAATCACACAGGTAGCTGCACCAAGAGGTTCGCATTCAGCTCTGATGGGTTGCCACCATATACTGCTAGGTGTCACTGGTGGATTTTGGGAGCAATTAGAATGATTTAGATGATCGATCATTCTAGCTGTTCGAATCAGAAGAGTTCTGATCCATCGAAAGGAGTTTCGATGATGTCGATGATAGAGATCATGACATATCCCATTACCATACAGAACTGAACCTAACTGGGTCACACAAACAAGGGTTTGAATCTGGTGATCATCAATTGAACTGATCTAGTTCAATTGATCTGAATGAGATTCAATTAGGTTCAAGGAAATCGTGCTAGCACTCGATTGAACCTAACGTTCTTCTTTTACTATCATAAATAAGTTGTCCTGACTGAGCCAAAGGAGTTTGTGCTCAATCAGAGGCCTTCATATGGTCTGACTGGAGGTTGTCCAAGTCAGAAATAGGTTGTCTTATTTGTAAGACATTACCTGCCATTTTTGGTCACCTGCCATTTCTTGTTCTTTGACTTTGGTCAAAAGTCTACCTTTGACTGGTCAAACGTTGACCATTGACCCTTTGACTTTTGACCACATGTCATGCACCTATTGGAGAGCTGGTGGGGGCCTGTCCCCCTGCCAGAACCTGGCAAGGAGAAGGGCGCACGCCAAGGGTGGCGTGAGCCCAAGTAGGAGGCGCCTAGGAGTCCTTGTTGGACAAGGACTCCATCTCCCTTTTGGATTCCAATTAGAGTTCTACTAAGAATCCAAGTTTGACTGGTCTTAGGCACCCTCTAAGGAGGAATCCAGGGGACTCTATTCCCACCAATCAGATTTAGATCTGATTTCACAAAGGGTTGTGATTGGTTGGGAGGAAGAGGAGTTGGATCACAGCTTAGTCTATAAATAAGACCCTGCGCCCAACTCAAAAAATAATCAAGAAATAATCAAGAAGATTTCCCACGCCCCAAGGCTGCCTCTCCCTCCTTTCTCCATGCCATACTCTCTTCTCCCCTTGCTCTCCACGTCCAAAAGTGTTTTGGATTTGGTTGGTGCGATTCAGATCAAGAGAAAGGCGATCAAAAGCAAGAAGGCTGCGCTGCTGCAAAAGGACGACTGCAGATCTTCAAAAGAGTTTTGAAGATCCTCCAGATCAGATCCAGATCTGATTTTTGGAGGTGTGATAGAGAAGAAGAGGATCTCCAGATCCAACCCGAGTGGATACCGGTAGAGGCCAGGCGCTTGCGTGGCTAGATCCAGAACCTTCCGCTGCAAACAGGATCATCAACAGGGTAATAGGATTACCCGAAATTTTTTTTTTTTTATTTTTTTTATGAAGTACTGTTAATTTTGTTCACTTTACCCTTAAGGATCCCTATTGGCACCGTACATTTACCTGATTTATGGACTGTAGAATCATGCCGGCACTCGCTACATATCCTGATACAGTCTCCTCAGAACTTTGCCTATTCACCTGCACATGCTGCTCCATCTAAAACTGTGCATCTCCAGCATTGGTTCTAGGATATTGATCCTCCTGCACTCCTCTACTCTGAACTCATGTCAAAACTCTCTCCACTTGTGAAGCCACCTCTGCCCAATGCTCCATCTAAAATCAAAGTCCTCCTGATGCTATAGAAGCTGACTCTATAATCGAGTCCCCCAAGGCCAACCATTCAAAGCTGTACTGTTGGGCATGCTGCTGCACCTCGAACATAGTCGCTGCTCCTTCGGATCCTCTGCACTCCATCGATCCCTTCGAAACTATCTCGGATATACTACACCTTGCAAGCTCTTCTAAAACTACCAAGAGCTCATCCAACTCTTCACTTTCAATGATTGAAATGATAAAATTTGATTTTTTTCCTTTCTTGCACTTCTTCCAAAGTAGACATTCTCGCTTAAAGTGTCCTGCTTTACCACACTTGAAGCACTTCTTAGATCCCTTGCTGCCCCTTTGTCGATCCTTTTTTTCCTTGCCTAGGCCTCTTTGACACCATGAGACCCTCCTAAAAGACCTCCATCTTTGTCATATGTTCCTGCTGCCCGTTGGACCTTAACACTGATACAATCTTCTCGTACACTAGTGTCTCCATACCATATAGCAGTGTAGTCACCAATGGATCAAAAATCCTGGGTAGCGAACATAGTAGCAATAAGCTCTTGTTCTCCTCTTCAAGCTCCACCCCAATGTTGAGCAAGTCCATGCTCATCCGATCAAAATGTTGAATATGTCCCGCAACATCCACGCCCTCCTGCATCCGAAGGCTATACAGTTGCTTCTTCAGCACCAACTTATTGCACATGTTCTTCCCCATGAACAACTGATGTAACCTTGACCATAAATCCTTGGATATTTTCTCCTCCAACATGCCACATAGTACCTCATCTGCCAGACAAGCTCTATGAAGAAACCAGATCTAGGGTTTCATGGGTAGATCTTGAAACTTTTTCAAGATAAGGTGGTGAAAGACTTAAATAAATCAAATATTTATTTAAATAAACATGTAAATACCTAGATCTAAGATCTATTACATGATCAAGGCATGATATTAAATCAAAAATTAAAAATATAAAGAAGAAGAAGAAAAGGTTCATCATATCAACCTGGATCTATACAACATCTAATGCAGCTATAAAATAATAGATCGGACTTGTTACCTGAGCAAGTTAGACATTCTAACTTACTGATCTAGGCTTAAGGATGAAGTCATGAGCCGCACATGCATCCGACCTCTAGGAGTCATCCACATGACCCCACAAACACGATTAAAGATTCTGATGCAAGAAATCAGCACAGTATACTAGTACTATGCTGATCCTTCTTCGACGGTCAATCCGATGCTCCCTTCTTTAAAATTTGGACTCTCCAAAATATGAGAAGAAAGAGAAGAGTTTTTTGATCTGAGACTCTCTTAGAAAAAACTTAAAAGAAGGAGGAGAGATAAAAATAATACAGCCCTAGAAGAAGACCCTCTTCTTCTTCTCTTTTCTTTCACCTAGACACCTAATTTGGTGCCTATGGAACCCCCATGCCCAAGGACCTTCTTCCACTGATTTTTGCACACCCCAAACCTCTCCAAAAGCTCTATATTCCATGAAAATTTTAGCCAAAAATTCAACCTAATGATATAAGAAAAGAGGAGTCCAAGTTAGGTCAAAATTCTAGACTAGGAATGTCCAAACATGGGAAGTTGTTGGGGTGCCCAACTCTTGGGCACCCCCATCTTTTTTTTTGTCATGGACCAGAAAGGGGGGCACACAAAAAATCTCACTTTTACCATGGAAATCAGAGGAAATAAAGAAAGATGGGTCGGCACATAATAGGAAGAAGATTTGGTCAACAAGGATTCTATCTCATAGAATCCTTAAGCAAAACTAATTCCCCTTTTAACTTGGTCTTCCAACAAACTTCCATATGAGAAATAGAAGAGAGAAAGGGGGGCGTGAGAAACCTTTGGGCATGAAAAATTTTATGTAAAAACATAAAGAGAAAAGGATGGGGCATGAGGACTAGGTGGCGCAAGGAATAAGGAGTCCTAGTCACACTAGGACTCTTGTTTTGACTTAGTCAAACAAGATCTTTTAACCAAATAAAAATAACAGTAAACCAACCCAATTAAATTAGGCCTTAACCCATTTAAGGACTTAATTAAATTAAATTAAATTAAATTAAATTTTAATTTATATTTTAATCAAATTAGACCATTAGATTGATCCGAGTCCTAGTTAGACTAGGACTAGTTCTTCCTTGCACTTGGCTTATCCAATAAGTCAATTGAACTTAATCCAATCAAGTCTAAATTAAATATTATTAAATTATATTTAATTAAACTTAATCACATCCCTGTGGCTTAATCAAATTAAGTCAATTAGCAATCTAATTGCTAAGCGATCCTCCTGCAACACTTGCACTAGGTTAAACACCAATCGTATTGATTGTTTAATCCTAGAACGATTCTTAATCATTGATCAACCATCCAATCAGATCATGAGCTCTAATGTGTGTGGCCTCATAGGTCTGAACCTAAGTTGGTAGCATAGAAATAAATTTTTGTACCAATCAAAGTGACCATCTAACAATGATACCCGATGGTTGGATAGGTCGAAGGTGTAGAACACCATCCTTAGAACCCATGCAGATATAGTTTCCATATTATTCATCCCCTTGACCATAATGCTCGTAGGACACCTCAGAGTTCAACTGTCAACTTTGATCAGGTTGTCCATATTGTATTTCAAAATATCAAATCCATCTGATGGATTATCCTGGCCAAGGTTTTGCTATACTGAAATACAGTGATACATTCTTCTCCAAATCTTGGAGTGGTCAATTCCATCTTGATTATACTCCAACTTTGCAAGTACTTGACTATGCACAGAAGCCTTCCATTGCTAAATTAGAAATTTAGTTAGTCTAGTACCAAAGCACAGTGAGTTGCTTGCAAGTCACTAAGGTGATCTCAGGTCTAAGGGATACTTATACCTATATCCCATCAGAGACATTCTCGACAGCAGAATGCTCTGAAGTTGGTCACGTTCAATGATGATGTACCCATACATCTTACCTGTATACCATACCAGTGTCTCTATACTTTTTGGTTAAGAGGACAATCAATCTATATGACATATAGCGACCTATGCTCGATAGACGCTATCGTCCTAATTAATAGCCTATTATTTGGTTGTGAATAAATTTAAGGACTAATCGATAAATCCTCTCTTTATAGAAACTAAATAGTCCTATGAACTTCATCACAATAATGGAGTTCATTAGAAGATGTAAATTTATGTTTGAAAAAGATGCCAAAAAAATTTATTAATTAATAAATCAATTACAATATCTCAATCATCAATAAGCTGATGATTGGCTTTGAGATACAATTTCCAATACTCTAATCATGGCACATACCCTTTTCTCCAAGGACTTCCACTTTTTATCTATCATCTCCTTTGGCCTATCCTTCAAGGTCGAATCTAGCCTCATCTAAATCAGCAAATCCTCCAACCTAACCTTCCATATTCTAAAACTTTTCTTTCCATCAAACTTTTCAAATTCTACCTTCAACCCGCTATTATCCATGATCAAACCAAATCAAAAATAGCAAACAGATAGATTTAAAAATTATCTTGACTACAGATAGTGGACAGCAGCCCTTAGATCACTTTCTTCCTCACGAAGCCTGAAGAAAATCTTAGATCTGAACCTCGCTACTTATTTCTGCTAAAACTTGATCTTCTTCCTCCTTCATGCTCAACCAGACTCTGATACCAATTATTAGTGCATCACTATGGCATCACCTAGATCTGATACCAAGTGTTATGCCTATGGCTTCTCAAAACTACAGTCGTAGATCCAATCTCTTGCACGAACCTGGGTGTTAAACCAGAAATATGAAAAAGAGCAAAAGTTGATGATGGCACCTATGGCTTGGCATTGGAATCAGAGAGAAAAGAGAGAAGAGAGTTAGGAAAAAAAGCTGTGTATTCATTCCACTCTATATAAAAATTATAATACCTAAGTTTATATACCCTAGGATTTTTTCTATACCACATGAATTCTAATAAACCTAAACTCCAACTAAAAAACTCTCCTAGGCTAACCCAATATATGAAAACACTCACCGAGCCTATGTACACCCATGTCTTCCATGCTCTCATCTCCTAGATCTAAATCCGATCCATACATGTGTTAGCCACCTTAAAACCTTCTTGGATTAGGTCTTAAGATCCCAAACAAAAAATTTCATCCAATTCTATTTGCCATCGTTGAGCCGGCTCTATCAGTAGCTGAGCTAACTCGACTGTGTCTCATCCGAACTCAATATCGACTGTGTCTCATCCGAACTCAATCTTTTATCTACCTGAGATAGCCAGCTCAACTGCACCCCAAGTCGGCTCGATCTCAATTCGAGCTGGCTCAACTGCATATCCGAGCCAACCTACCTATATGTCAGTCCCTTATCTTGGCTACTTCTTCTCTTAGTTTTGATCCTTTGCTCCATCTTATGTCCCAGATCTTCAGAGCACCTACCAAGCCTTCTTCAAGATCCTCACACCTGACCTCGAGCCCATGCAAGGCTACATGCAGCCTTCATCCTAGGACAACTCCTATCCTAATCCTAGGACTTATATCCATCCTAGTCATCCGGAGCCAACACCCTGGCTCCTCTCGTGGCCCCCCAAGGCTTGGAAACACCACATCAGATCTTACAATAGTAATGGACTTGAGCATTGCCATCGGAGAAAATATTCATCATAGTTAATAACATAATGCTGACGATATTTTTTGGAAATCAGATGAGCTTTATAGGTCTCCACCTTTCCGTATGCACCTCTCTCTTTTTTTTGAAAATCTACTTATACCTAATGAATTTTGCCACTTCAGGTGGATCAACCAGCATCCATACACTATTGACCTTCATGGACTCCATTTCGGACTCATGGCTTCCAATCACTTATCAGAGTCGGACCTCTGCATGGCATCCTTGTAGCTGATCGGATCCTCATCATTCTCATCGAGTTCAACAGGATCATCATCCCAGACCAAAAAACCATAATATCCATTCGACTGATGCGGTACTCTATCAGATCTCCCCAAGGATGCCTCTAAGATCTTATCAAATCCAATTCTGTAGGTTTGCTAAAATGTGTCGATTCTTTCACCTATCGAACTTCACCAAGCTTAACCTTAGAGGTAGTTGTTTCTTTCCTAAAAAACTCCTTTTCCAAAAAGACTATCCTATTGTTGACGAACACTTTTGTTCTTCAACAAGGTAGAAGAATAACTCCTAGTTTTCTTGGGGTATCCTATAAACAAGCATTTAGTAGACCTAGATTAAAGCTTTTCTACTTACAAATATTTGACATAAGTCGGACAACCCCAAACCCTAGGTGAGAGAGTGTCGGCCTACACCCAGTCTATATCTCATATAGAATTTTTGCAACAGACTTACTCAAAATATTATTCAAAACATAACAAGCAATATCAAGTGCATAACCCTAAAAAGAAATCGACAGACCTGCAAACCTCATCATGGATCGAACCATGTCTAATAGGATTCGATTCCTTCTTTCAGATACACCACTATACTATGGTGTTCCAATAGCGGTTCATTATGAGAGAATCTCATTCTCTCCTAGATATGTCAAAAACTCATTAAAAAGGTATTCATCTCCTCAGTCTGACTGAAGAATTTTAATATTCTTGTTAAGTTATTTTTCTACATCATTTTAATATTATTTAAATATTTCAAATAAATCAGATTTACTCTTTCTAAGATAGACGTACCCATATCTAGATAGATCGTTAGTAAATATAATGTAGTAATACCCACCTCTAGCACATGTGTTCATAGATCCACATACATCAGTATGTACTAAATCCAAAAGATCAGTCGTCCATTCACCCTTTTCAATAAAAGATGATTTGGTCATTTTACCAAGAAGGCAGAACTCACAAGTATTCAATGATTTACAATCATCGATATCAAGGATACATTCCTTGACTAACCTATTGATCCTATTCTTATTTATATAACCTAGCCTACAGTGCCAAAGATAGGCATCGATGACATTATCTAATTTTGGATATTTATTTGATGTGTACATTACACTTATAGACTATGATAAAACATAAATATCATTCCTTAATTATTCTTGCATTATTATGACATCATTCATAATGATATCACAATAATTTTTCTTTCTTGATAAACTATAACCATCTTGGGCCAAAAGTCCAATAGATATTTTATTCATAATAAAAGATAGATAATAGTGACCGTCACTTAAAATAATATTATTAGTTTTGAAAACAAGCTCAAGAGTTTCCAATGCTAGGACTGGAACATTTCTTCCATCCTCAATGTTCAGGAATCTTTCAACATTCTCAAACTTTCTACCAATTTGAAGTCCATGCAATGAATTGCATATGTAAACTGGACTTTCGATATCTAATACCCAAAAAGATGTATCATAAATAGAGAAATTATAAAGTGTTATCATATAACAGCCTTAACCAGCAACCACTTGCTGATTTTTCCTGTTCAGCCTGTTCGAGCCCAAAGGTGTTAGAAAATATCCAGAATTTCATGCATAGATTTTAAATTTTTTTTTAAATTTACAAGTAGTGAAAGACATAGATTAAATAATTTAACCTATATTATGCATGTAATTAAATTACTAAACCCTACATCAAGGACCTATAATGTTGCCCAAAGGTAGCAACCCAAGATAGGGGGTGAATTAGGTTCTTATAAAAGCTTTGGCCAAATTTAACTCTAAGAAATTATGTACTTTGATTTTAATCTAAGTGGTGAGGATGAGATGTATATAATATGCACTATAGAATTAAGATAACAAAATCAAACTATGAAAGTAAAGTAAGAATTATAAGCATGCAAAGTATATAGAGAGATAGAAGAAAAAAGTACAATACAAATACAAAGATTTATAGTGGTTCAGAGCAATCCGCTCCTACGTCCACTCCCCAAGCTTTCCTTGGAAATTCAATTATAATCTATCCTTGATTATAGTGTGTTTGTTTTCCCAGGCTCACAAACAAACTTAGTTGGTTTTCACAAGAGCACCAACCAAAACCTAACACCATTAGTTTTCCGGGTTCACTAACAACCCAATTGATTTTTCAGGATTACCAATCAAAACCCACAATGTCCAATTCTGAGCTTGGACGGGCCTAAACCCCAAGTTTATTTCTCCCAAAGAAACATGTAAAAAAATCAAAAAATATAAGTAAAGTTTCAATACAATATAAAAAATAGAGTATAATCTCTTTTAAATCCTAAAGAACAAGCCGATAATGTGCTCGATTGAAGCTTGACTTTTCTTTAAATTATGCTTGAGAGGATGTGGAAGATATTGGAGAAGACTGCTTTGAAGGCTTGCTGAAATCTATGGATAACACTCCTCTCTTTTCTCTTTTCTTTGGATATTCAATGTTCCTCACAAAATCTAAAAGATTCTCTCTCTAAATCCCTTAATCTCTTTCTTTTATTTTTTTCAATTGATTCTCCATCTTTAAATACCCTTAGAAAAGGTTGGAGTGAGAGTTCTTAGCTACTGAAAACTCTGAAATAGCCGTTGGAGTCGAAAAATAGCCTTTGGAAAACTATCCGTTGAAGGCTGTCCGTACAGATCGAGATCTCTCGATTTTTCATGAGACCTCTCACCAGATTTTGAGATCTCTCGATTTTTCACGAGACGTCTCATCAGAACCGTGAGACCTCTCGAGAAATCTGTGAGACCTCTTGCTCTCAAAGCATAGAAATGAAGTTTCTATCTTTTGAGAATGAGACATCTCAAGTTCAACTCAAGATCTCTCAAGACTGTGTCAGAATACTGTTTCATTATGCCAGACCACTCGAGAGCTCTCAAAAAAAATTCCGAGATGTCTCGAAAAATCCTAACTTCATTTTTCTTCAATGTTTGACCTTCCAAACTTAAGTTTATTGGCCCCAAACTCTTTTAAACATAATTGCTTCATTCAATTTTAATTTCTCTTCTTTCAATCATACTTTCTTCATACCAAGCCATCCAAATATATGTGAATTTGCTCTTTTAAGTATTTTGATATGGCATCTTGAGAGGATTTATTCTTACGATAAATTCTTCATTTTGAAAACTTGAAAAATCCTACATATATTCTTAAAATACATGATTAGATACATAATATACTTAATATTGTGGAATCATCAAAATCAATCTTAAGGTCAACAATCTCTCCCTTTTTGATGATGACAAAATCTTGAGCATATGCACAATAAAAGCAAATAATATATTTCTATGCATTTTGCTAAAAAGTATTATGAAGTATAGATTAAACAATGAATGAGTACTTCATGAATGTTCTCAATTATTCTTTTGGTTCATTGCATATATTTCATATACTCATAAAAAAAATATTTTAATTCATATCAGTGAGTATTAAGTTTTCATTTCAAGCATCAATATAATTCATTGAGTTTCTTTAAGCATATACTCAACATTCCTCTCCTCGTTTTTGACAGCATCAAAAAGCTCATGGGAAAGAAATAAGAAATAATCATCAAAATCAATAATATGATTGTATCAAAGTAAGAATTGCATTAAGTTTAGAAAATTAATTTATATGAATCATCAAAATCAACATCAAAGCATTAAATTGAGAGATATATTAAATTCATGAAATCAATTTAAATGAATCATCTTTCTTTTGAAAATTTATCATTTGACTCAAAATAAGTTTTAAATATTTATTTTAATTTCAAAAATTAGCTTGAATTTAAATATTATATATTTTTCCTCTTTTTGAATGAATATGATCTTTATTCAAATTTTTAAATATGCCCTTTTAAGTTTCAAGAGGAATAGAGCTTTTCAAAATATTTGAATATAAAATCAAGCATAATATATACTTTAATATTCTAACTTTCCTTTTCTTAACAAATTTTGATCAATTAAATTTGGAAAAGGTATGTATCGAGAATGTATCTAGCAAAGTAAAATAAATAGTATCCAAGCATAAGATAGTCACATTTTTAAATTCATTGCTTTGAGTAAAATATTATTTTAAAATAAATAATTCATAAGAATTTTGCAATGCATATGAAAAATTTAGGATCAAATTTAAATTTTTAAATAGATTTCAAAATTTATTTCTTGGAGTAAGAATATGTTTTCAAATTAGTCAAAAAAGTTTTAATCAAATCAAGTTCGAAAATATCTCTCCCCCTATTTTTCATACTTATAGCAAGATTAATTTACTTTTCAACTTTCTTTTCTTCTTTATTTCAAATCAAGCAAATTCAATATGAATTTAACCACTAAATATAGATTTTTAAAATTTAAAATATATTTTTAATTTTAAAAGCCTTTTTTATTAAATGATTACTTCTTCTTTAATATTTTCTTCCTCTTACTTTAACAAACAGAGTCATTTCTTTGAAAGATTTTCTCGATACCAATTAAATTAAGTTTTAGATCAAATCATGATTTTCATGGTTCAATACCATTTAAAGATTAATTTGCAAATTCAGCTTGATACTAATGATTTTAGTTTTGAATTAAATCAAGATGAATTGATTCAAATTAAATAGTTTAAGGATTTAGAATGATAAATCAATTTGAATTGATATCAGCAAATTAGTTAAGGCAAATCATAAAGAAATTTTCAGTCATTCTTTAAAAAAAAATATTTTTTTCTTTTCATAAGAAATATCAAGCAATTAGGTTCAGAAAAGATAAGTATTTTTGAATTTGTTTCAAATGATATCATATCAAACATATAGCTGTGTAAAATCATATTTGAAACAAAGACATTCTTCTTTTTTTACCAAAAGATAAATCAATCAGATACATGGCAATAGTAAGTTGTTTGATATCAAATAATTAAAACTAAAGTTTTTTATGAATATTTAGCAATTTAAAATATTCATATCCAATAAAAATCTTTTAATTTAAATTTATTAATTATAAAATTGATATGGAGAATCTTAAAATATTATGCTGAATTTCAAAATAAATCATTTCATCCATAGCATGATATATAGAGAAGAGCATATAAATCTTTAAAATCAAAGCATTCAAATTATTTCAAGCATCAAAATCAATCATACTTATCAAAATATGAAAAGAGTTATCATATGCATACATATTAATAAATCATTAAAGTTAATACATCAAACTTTCGATTCATAAAGTATGATAATTTTAAGCAATGATAAATCATCAAAATCAATCAAACATGCTTAATAATTATGCTAATTAATAATCAAAATATATTTAGCAAATAAAGATGGCATAGTGTGAGAATAGTTTAGATTTTACCAAATAGCACCATCCATCTATTTTTATTTTTAAGTCATCCATAAAAATTTTCTTCTTTTAGCTTCATTGGATCCTTGGTATACCTGCAAAATTACTTCATAATTTTTGGTATCCAAGTTTTCTTGGATCCATTGAAGTTAGTGCTCAAGGTTTCTTTTGGAATACAAATTTGTCTAACCAAAGTATGGCCAATTTTTTTAAAATTGCATTCAAAAATGTTTTGACCATTTTTTTTGCATTTAAAGCATTTAATTGATTTATTTTTAGTTGAAGCTCTTATGAAAATACTCCTAGCATTTTGCTATTTCCTTGAAATATTAAGATCAGTTTCTATTTTATTGAAAACAGCCCCATTAACTTTTACCATAGATTGGAGATTTTGAAAACTAATGGTAAACTTTTCAGCAATAGGCTTCAAAATTTCAATCTCTCTTCTCAATTTTTTATTTTCTCCCAAGAGCTCTTTCTATTCATTTAAAAGATTTTTCTTTTATTTTATGGAGGATCTTAAGGTATCATTATCCTTTTTAAGCTCCATATTTTCTTTAGCTAAAGAATTTTCAGATTTGATCCATTCTTCTTTTTTTTTAGTCAAAGTATTCTTTTCTTTCAAGAGATCTTCTTTTTCATTTAATAACTTATTCTTTTCATTAGCTAAAAGAAGATTAGATTTTTTTAATTTTTTTATTTTTTAGCCTTAATTTTTTGAATTCGTTCATTGAATCATTGAAGGCTTCAAATAATTCCTCAAATATAAACTCGAAAGAGTTTTTAGAATTTACCTCATCCTCAATGGCCATGAGGTAAAGATGTTTCACTTTCTTTTCCTCATCTGAGCTTGAAGTGTCACTATCATTCCAAATTTCCAACATAGCTCTTTTCTTGGTCTTTTTGGGATACTTTTGAGTAGGGGGCAATCCAGCTTGTAATGTCCTCTTTTGTTGCAATTATAGCACATGACACTTTTTCTTTCTTTTCTTCTTTTTTTTTCCATACTTCTCTTTAGGAGGAACTTCTTGAATTTGCTTGTGAGTAGCTCCATATCCTCATCATCATCTTCACTCTCTTCTTCATCTTCTTCTTCTTCCGACTCATCACTTTCTTCATGTTGCGCAATGGATTTGAAGGTAATGGTCTTCATCTTTCTTTGCTCTTCCTCTTCCTTCTTTTGAGTCATGTTCAACTCATGAGTCATGAGTGAACCCATCAATTCTTCTAGTGACAGCTTGGTGAGGTCTTTCATTTCTTGTATGGCTATCACTTTTGCTTTTCATTCCTTTGGTAAAGACCTTAAAACCTTGCAAACAAGTTCATAGTTAGTATAGATTTTGCCAAGATCATTTACAGCATTAATAATATCAGTAAATTTGGAAAATATTTTAGAAATTGACTCATGTTTTTTCATTTTAAACATTTCATATTTATGAACAAGCAAGTTGATTTTGGACTCTTTTACTTGGCTTGTTCCCCCATTAGTCACTTTCAATCTTTCCCAAATTTCCTTTGCTGACGCACAAGTGGATATTCTAGTAAATTCTTGTACATCAAGAGAACAATAAAGAACATTGATGGATTTTGCATTTAATTAAGCCATCTTCTTATAAAGAACATTGATGGATTTTGCGTTTAATTAAGCCATCTTCTTATCAAATTCATCCCAATCCTTTTTTGGTTTGGAAATAGACACATCATTAATTTCTATTATGGGTGTGTGTGGTCCTCTAGTTATGACTCCCCACAAGTCATAGTCTAAAACTTGTATGAAAATTTTTATTTTAGTTTTTCAAAAGATATAATTTATGCCATTAAATAGTGGTGGTCTTGATGTGGATTGACCTTTAGCAAATAATGAGCCAAATGGGGTTGCCATGATCTTTTACTCAAGATGGTTAGGTCAATAATCAAATACTAAGCATCTGCTCTTATACCAATTATTGTCCAGAAGTAGCAACCCAAGAGGAGGGGGTGAATTGGGTTCTTATAAAAGTTTTGGCCAAATTTAACTCTAAGCAATTATGTGCTTTGATTTTAATCTAAGTAGTGAGGATGAGATGTATACAATATGAGCAGTAGAATTAAAATAACAAAATAAAACTATGAAAGTGAAGTAAGAATTATAAGCATACAAAGTATATAAAGAGATAAAAGAAAAAAGCACAACACAAACACAAAGATTTATAGTAGTTCGGAGCAACCCACTCCTACATCCACTCCCCAAGCTTTTTTTGAGAATTCTACTATAATCTATCCTTAATTATAGTGTGTTTATTTTTTCAGGCTCACAAATAAATCTAGTTAATTTTCATAGAAGCACCAACCAAAACCTAACATCATTAGTTTTTCAGATTCACTAACAATCCAGTTGATTTTTTGGGATCACCAACCAAAATCTACAATATCCAATTTCGAGCTTGGACGGGCCTAAATCCTAAGTTTCTTTCGCTCAAAAAAACTTGTAAAGAAATCAAAAAATACCAGTAAAGTTTCAACATAGTATAAAAAATAGAGTATAAGCTCTTTTAAATCCTAAAGAACAAGCTGATAATGTGCTCGATTGAAGCTTGGCTTTTCTTCAAATTATGTTTGAGAGGATGTAAAAGATGTTGGAGAAGATTGCTTTGAAGGCTCGCTGAAATCTGTGCACAACACTTCTCTCTTTTTTCTTTTCTTTGGATATTCAATGTTCCTCATAAAATCTAAAATATTCTCTCTCTAAATACCTTAATCTCTTTCTTCTATTTTTTTTAATTGATTCTCCATCTTTAAATATCTTTAAAAAAGGTTGGAGTGAGAGTTCTTAGCCGTTGGAAGCTCTAAAATAGCCATTAGGGTCGAAAAATAGCCGTTGGAAAACTATCCATTGAAGGTTGTCCGCGTAAATCAAGACCTCTCGATTTTTCATGAGACTTCTCATCAGATTTTGAGACCTCTCAATTTTTGATGAGATGTCTCGTTAGAACTGTGAGACCTCTCGAGAAATCTACGAGATCTCTCACTCTTAGAGCATAGAAATGAAGTTTCTATCTCCTAAGAACGAGACGTCTTGAGTTTAACTCGAGACCTCTCGAGATTGTGCCAAAATACTGTTTCATTATGCCAGACCACTCGAGAGCTCTCAAAAAAAATTTGAGATATCTCAAAAAATCTTGACTTTATTTTTCCTCAAGTTTGACCTTCCAAACTTGAGTTTCTTGGCCCCAAACTCTTTTAAACATAATTGCTTCCTTCAATTTTAATTTTCCTTCTTTCAATCATACTTTCTACATACCAAGCCATCCAAATATATGTGAATTTGCTCTTTTAAGTATTTTGGCATGGCATCTTGAGAGAATTTATTCTTGAGATAAATTCTTCATTTTGGATACTTGAAAAATCCTACACATATTCTTGAAACACATGATTAGATACATAATATACTCAATATTTTAGAATCATCAAAATTAATCTTAGAGTCAACATATAACATGTCATATTGCATTTTAAATCTAAAAATAAAAAGATCTGGTATTGATCAAATCAATATCCTAGATCTAGAATGATTCTAGATCTGAAATCTAGATCACATCTAGGCAAAAGGAGAGATCATATATCTTATCTTGCGTGGGTCAAAAACTCTATGGTTGATTTTTGTTGTTGTCTTTAGAGCCACACACGTATCCAATCTCTATAGAGATCCACATGAGGCTATAACAAAATTAGGATTCATTGAACGAAGATCTGATCGAAGTGCTAGCTTCTTGTGGATCCCTCTGAATGGTTAATCTAAAATTTATTCTTTGAATCTCTTGGACATTCCAAGAGATGAAGAATAAGAGGAGGATTAGGAGAAAAATCCAATCTTTGGATTTTCTAAAAGTTAAAAATTAAATATATTAGAAAAGATCCTAAGAGAATATAAATCTTTTCTTTCAGGACATCAATGACTGATGTCCTAAAAACATCCTTATGCTAGGACAAAGGGAAGACCTTCTCTCCTAGGCTTTTTTCATATTTTCAGATCTTACACGTGTGAGGATTTGTAGTGCTCCCAAGCTTTGGAAGGCCACGGGAGGAGTCAGGGGGTTGGCTCCGAGGATTTCAGAGGCTTGGTTGGTGCTTCAGAGATCTGGAACATAAGATGAAGCAAGAAATCAAAATCGAAGAATCAAGACTGTAGAAGAAAGATTTTTTGTAGGTTAGCCAACTCAGTCCAAAATTGGATCGGCTAAGTCTCAGTGCATAGGCAAAATAGAGAGCTATGCATTTAGGACTGCTGGTACGGCATAAAACTAGGCCAACTCAGTTTTAGACTAAGCCGACCCAGTGGAACTTAGTCGGCTCAGTGCTGAGACTGAGTCGACTCAATGTGCGGGCAGAGTTACGCGAGGGTCTATTTTGGGCTAGGGTCTAGGTTGATCCTAGGGGTCTTAAGGCCTGGTTTGAGAGGTCTTAAGGGGACTAATTCATTTATGGATCGGGTCTAGATCTAGAGAATGAGGGCATGGGAGACGTGGGTGTACATGGGCTCGGTGAGTGCTTTCATGTATTGGGTTATCTAAAAAGTTTTTTGGTCGGGCCTAATGGCTATGTATAAATACATAGGTTGTATTAGGATTTTATTATGCTGTGGAATACATACCTTTTCTTCCTCAACTCTCTTCTCTCTAGTGTTGCCACCCTAGGATTCTTGAAGAAGGCCTAGAGAAGGGGGGCATCTCCCTTAAGCCCAAGGAGGGAGGTGCCCCATCATAGATCTAGGTGGAGGATCGATGGTTTGCTGTCTATAGAGAACGTCATAGGTTTCTTCAGATCTGTGCTAAAGATCAGAAGCTTTCGAAACATAGTATCGGGGCTTGTGATGCCAAGGATGATTGGCGTTCAAGCGATATCATGGAATAATAATTGATATCAGAGCTAGGTGATGCCTGGAATGTTGTGCACTTATAATTAGGATCAGAGCTAAGTGATGCCTGAAATAGTGTGCGCTTATAATTGGTATCAGAGCCTGATGGTGCATGGAAGGGAAGGAGAAGTCGTACAAGATAAAATCAAAAATCAACATAAGGATTCCATGGTATGTCTTAAATCTACCTTGATATTACTGTAGTTTGGCCAACCGAGAGCAGCGGATTGAAGGTAGAGATTGAGAGGATTAACGAAAAGAAATTTTTCTTAGGGTGGAAGGATTTGGTGCATGATTTGCTGATCGATCTTGGTGGAAGGATCGGGTGTATGATAGTTATGTGACAGGTAGGGAGCGCTGGAGTGCTGTAGTAGTACTTCCCTGAAGATGCAAGGCTAAGAGAGGCTCGACGATGCAGCAGTCGAGGAAGGTATCTCAGTAGAGAGCATCAGGATTCTCTAGGAAGATGGATAGTATAGGACTGTTGAAGAGAAATTTTTCAAAGGATAATGGTCGAAGGAAGGCTGAAGAAGCAACTACATATCCTTCGGTGTCAGGAAGGCAGGAAAGTAGTTAGAGATGTATTCAGCAATTCAACCAGAGCATGAATTTACGGAGCCTTGGGAGTGATGGAGATGGATGATCCATGGAGGTCCAGGTTAGGGTTGGATGGCTATAGAGTGGCATAGAGATGAGTTAGGGAGCGTCGGAGTGCTGCAGGAGCACTACCCTAGAGGCATAGGGACTGAGAGAAGCTCGGTGGTGCAGCAGTCGAGGAGTGTATCTCAATAGATGGTGTTAAAGGCTTCTCAAGGAGATCGAAAGCAGATCTCAGGGAGAGTCAGGAGGTCTCAAGGAGTGCTAGAGGCATCTCAAGCTGTCGGAAGTATCATGGATCAGGTTTCTTCTATAGAGACACTAGGAAGAGTCACGGTTCAGGTGGAGGATGGTTCTCTAGGCGCAACTAAAGCGATGGCTGGTGTAGGGGTAGAAGAGAAGAACTAAGATGGAATTTCCTAGGGTTCAGTCACTGGATTCTAAAGAGTTGGATGAGCTCTTGAGTTTTGGAGGTGCCCACGAGTTGCTGAGGTATTCGAGATGGCTTCGAAGAGGACCGCAGAGTGCGGAGGGTTCGAAGGGACAGCAACGATGTTCGAGCTACAGTGGTAGGCTCAGTAGTGCAGTATTGAGTGGTTGGCCTCGAGAGACTTGGGGATAGAGTCAGCTTCTATGGCATCAGATGGACTTCGGATATAGGTGGAGCTCTACAGTGGTGGCTTCACAAGTGGAGAGAAAATTTGGCATGAGTTCAGAGCATCGATGATGCATAGTTCTAGGTGGAGCGGCACGTGCAGGTAGACAGGTATAGCTCTGAGGAGATCGTGTCAGGTGGTATAGCATGTGTCGATGCAGAAATACTGTAGGTTCTTCAGGAAAGTCTAGAAAAAATGATATAGCTACTAAGCAGAAGGGATCCTACAATTTTAGGATGGTGCCAAGAAGCAAGCATAGGTCTTCAGCGATGGAGGTGGTCATCCCAAAGACCTCAAGGTGGCACAACAGCTGAAGAAGATTGGCGGAGGTGATGTTTGCACTAGTGCTATCGAGTGCACAAGGACAGTGGGATCATGCAGGAGGTAATTATCAAGTGGTTTGCCAAGACTTGGGAGCACCAAGATGGAGATTATGAGGATTTGTGGTGCTCCCAAGCTTTGGGAGGCCACGAAAGGAGTCAGGGGGTTGGCTCTGGGGATTCCAGGGTCATGGTTGGTGCTTTGGAGATTTGGAACACAAGGTGAAGCAAGAAACCAAAGTCGGAGAAACAAGACTGCAGAAGAAAGATTTTCTATAGGTTAGTCGACTCGGTCCAAAATTGGATCGGCTAAGTCTCAGCGTATAGGTAAAATAAAGAGTTGTGCATTCAGAACTACTGGCATGGCACAAAACTGAGTCGGCTCAGTTTTAGACTGAGCCAACCCAGTGGAACTTAGCTAGCTTAGTGTTGAGACTGAGCCGGCTCAGTGCATGGGCAGAGTTATGCGAGGGTCTATTTTGGGCTAGGGTCTGGGTTGATCCTAGGGATCTTAAGGTCAGGTTTGAGAGGTCTTAAGGAGGCTAATTCATTTATGGGTCGGGTCTAGATCCAGCGGATGAGAGCATGGAAGAGATGGGTGTACATGGGCTCGGTGAGTGCTTTCATGTATTGGGTTAGCCAAGAAGTTTTTTGGTCAGGCCTAATGGCTATGTATAAATACATAGGTTGTATTAGGATTTCATTATGTTGTGGAATAGAGACCTTTTCTCCCTCAACTCTCTTCTTCTCTTCTCCCTAGAGTTGCCACCCTAGAATTCTTGAAGAAGGCCTAGATAAGGGGGGCGTCTCCCTCAAGCCCAAGGAGGAAGGCACCCCATCACAGATCCAGGTGGAGGATCGATGGTTTGCTGCCCATAAAGAACATCACAGGTTCCTTTAGATCCGTGCTAAAGATCAGGAGCTTCCGCAACATGGTATCGAGGCTTGTGATGCCAAGGATGATTGACGTTCGAGCAATATCATGGAACAACAATTGGTATTAGAGCTAGGTGATGCCCGGAACGTTATGCGCTTATAATTGGTATCAGAGCTAGGTGATGCTTGAAATGTTGTGCACTTACAACACACTCTAATTTTTCTCATAGAAAAATTATACAAAAATATAGAGAAGAAGGGTTCTCAAAGAAACTCTAAGGGAAGACCTTCTTCTCTTTTTCTTCTCTCATCAGGACATGATCAGATCATGTCTAAAAAGATCACTATGCCCCAACACCTTGGAGCATAGATCCCCATGCCCTCTTCCTCTCTCTCTCTTAGATTTTTATCATATAAAAATTATATAAAATAAATAAGAGAAAAGTACCTAAAAGAAAAACAAAGAGAAGACAATCTTTTTTTACCTTTATCCCTTCAAGACATCAATATTTGATGCCTTGATGAAGACCTTTTGTTCAAGAAACTTCATGACCCAAACCTCCATGCATTCTCCTCCTTTTCTTCTAATTTTTTCATAATTTTTTTAGATTTTTCACATCCTGATAGGAGGCGTCCTTTCCTTTTATATATGGAAGACTAGGTTAAAACCTAGTCTTAAAAGGAGACCAAGGAGGACTTTTAGGAGGCATCCAACTCTTGGATGCCTTCTCCCTTATTTTTTAGGTGTGAAGATTAGGATACCACATGGAAAATCAAAGAAATTAAGTGCACAAAAGGAAAGGAGGCATGGAGAAAAAATTTCATAAGAAAAAGAGGTGTTTTGCAGAATTGGGACTCTTTCAAAAGAAAACAAAACCAAAATACTTACCAAATTTGATCAAATCAAATTCTAATTAATCTCTTTAGATATTTAGTGCATGGAGAAGCTCTTATTGGTATGGAGAACATCACATAAAAATCTGAAAATAAAATATGGGCATTGACTTTTATTGGTGCGAGGAAGGAGTGAGAGTCCCAGTCCAACTGAAACTCTTCTTGTTTGACTAGGTCAAAACTATTTTGAATCTAATTCAAATCAAATTAAATATAACCTAATTAAAGATGATCCTAGTCTAATTAGGAGTCTAATTAAATTATATTAAATCATATTTAATTTTGATTTAAATTCTAACTCAATTAAAAATTAGGTGCACTTAAATCCTAGTCCAACTAGAAATTATTTCTTTCTTATAATTGGCTTATCCAATAAACCAATTAAAATTAATCTAATTACGTCCAAACTAATTATAATTGAATCTAATTCAATTAGACTTGATATCAGCCCAATCACTCAATTAAATTAAGCCAATTAGCAATCCAATTGCTAATCGATCCTCCTGTAACACTTGCATTAAGTCAAACATCAATCGCATTAAATGTTTGACCTTAGAACAATTCTCAATCATCGATTAACCATCTGATTAAGTTATAACCTCTTATGTGTATGACCCTATAGGTTCAAACCTAAGTTGGTAGTATAGGAACTAATTTCTATACCAGTCAAATTAACCATCTACTAATGGTTCCCGACATCTGGATAGATCGAATGTATGCAAAGCAACATTCTTAGAACCCTGATCCATGGTTATCGTATAATTCATCCCTATGACCAATAATGCTCAAGATGACTTTGAGTATATTATCAAACACTCATACAAGTCATCTCTATTATGTCTAAAAATTTTGCAAATTCCGTGACTCCTTACGAGGATTACCTAGGCTTAAATTTTGCTAAATTGAAACACAACGAGTCATTCTCTTCTTGAAGCTAATCAAGAGTGGTCAATTCCATCTTGACTCACACACTGACTTCACAAATTTTTGACTGTACCTAAAAACTTTTCGAACCTATATTAGAAATATAGGAAGTCCAGTACCAAAGTACAGTGAGTTGCTTATAAGTCATTATGATGATCTCAGATCGAAAAGACACTTATACCCATTGGTCATAGCTAGCTACTCTTGATAGTAGAGTGCTACATTAGTCACGTTCAGTATAGATGTTCTCCTATATCTCATCTGGATGCCATACCAATATCTTCACACCACTTGGGTATGAGGACAACTAATTCATATCGCATACAGCGACCTACACTTGATAAGTGATCATCTTTATTAATAACTTATCATTTGATCGTTAATAATTTAAGAACCAATCGATAAATCCTTCTTTATCGATTGATTGTGGTTCTAAGAACTTCATCATAATTTAGAAATTTATTTAAGAAATATAGAACTTCAATGATGAATCAGCCAAATAACTATTATTATTAGATAATTCATATACTAATTTCAATCATCTACTTAGATAATTGGCTTCAGAATACATTTTTCAATAACTCTCACTTGGACTAAACCCAATCAGAATGATATCAAATATCTTGTCTTCCACTTGAGTTCATAGAACTCCTTAGTTCCAAGGCCTTAACAAATGGGTCAGTCAAGTTCTCTATTTTCATTGATCTTCTAAAAATCGACGTCATCCTGATCTAAAATCAAATGTGATAGTGATGCAAAATATGCCGATCCTTTGGTTCTTTAGCCTGAGCTATGGTTCTAGTGCTAAAATAGGACTAGACCATTGGTGGAGGGTGCCACTCCTAACCTACTAATAAACCTTAGCAACTTCATAACTTACATGGTAACATCATATACGATGATGTACTCTACATCATTAATAGAATAGGTTATAGTATCCTTCTTGGAACCTTTCCAACAGATTGCTCCTGCAATTAAATAGATGTTAGATCTATTTTAAATTATTTAGATTTGATTTAAATAATATCGAATTTCGTATACTGCTATAAGATTGTCCTGCTATAAGATTTATGCCTTATAGTGGAAAGATTGTCCTAGCATGTGCTGACTCAAATAATCTAAATCATAAATATGTTAAATGAGATTTAAAGTAATTTATGATTTATTTTTAAATTTTAAATTTAATTTTAAATAATTTATGATCTGATCCATATGATGTATTTTATGTTTAGATCTAGATCCTACTGTTACATATGTCGATATGTATCTTTTATTTTGAATCTAGAATGTATGTGATATATTTATTTTATAAAATTTAAATTAAGAACTTACTTTTTGCAAAATTCTAGATTTGAAATCCTAAGATATGATCAAAATATTAAAATAAATCAGATCTAAAATCATATATTGAATATGATTTAATGTAAATTATTTACCAATTTAAAAATATTTTAAATGATTAAGTTCGAAATTGGTTCTGAGATTTTATAAATCCAGACTCATAAGGTTTAAATTTAATTAAAAATTAAATGATTGTTTAGGATCTAGATTTGTGATTTGAAGATCCTAAGATAATTTCATAAAACATGGGTTAATGGATAATGGGTTAGTTTTGATTAGGTCCTTAAATTAGGTTAGACCTAGGATTATATTAAATATGGACTTAGTTAAGAAATTGATCAAATCTAATTAATAGTTAATTAGAATTAGGTCATTTCTTTAGATCAATTTAATAGTTGTAGTTGATCAAAGTCCATACATCTAACAAATGGATACTGATCATGGCTTAGTGGTCGAGCTTAAGTTTTTAGATAAATCAAATTAAAACTGATAAATTGATTGGTATTCAAGATAAGTTTGGCATCCCAGACTGATGATTTTTAATTGGTAGCCTGCTTACCTAGCCATTTTTGATGGTATCTAAGGCAAGCTTTAGCAGACCCTTCCATTGATCTCACTTACCTGGCCAATATGGTTAATCAAGTTTTGATTAGGTTGCTCATTGATTCATGCTAACCCATGTCACATAGAAAATCAGTGAGATTTATTTTATTTAGCAAAACTGATCTAGGTGCCCATGGACTGAACTTAATCCTAGTCCTTATCGATGACTTGAGAAGTCAGTGGGAGGACTTAACTTGGTGAAGTCAGTGGGAGCAAATTAGTCCATATCCTTTCTTTTCTTAAATCACTAATAATTTAAATTTTTTAAAATTATTAGATCCTTAAAATGATGAAGTTATGGAGATAACTGAGTCATAGCCTCTCATTAAGTTGGATGATAATGGATCCATTAAGTCAATAATCATTGGAGGCCTAAAGGCTTGGTGTTTATTGACTAATGAATTATCATTCATAATATGATAACTTTGAAGTATCTCTCTAACGGTGGTTAGGTTGGCCAACCAAAGTTGGACCTAATCATTCATTGGTTAGATGCACCAAGTATAGTCATGTTAATGGTTGGACCTAACCGGATCCTTATAGTGGAGGCCAAAGCCTACTGATTAGATTTCTGAGGCAAAATTAAATTACTAAAAATTATTTGGAGAAATAATTGATTATGAATCTATTCTTAGATGTACATGGGTTGGCCAATCAATGTTGGGCTAGTGTATAGTCTACGTGGATTTTAGTACCTACTAGAAAATTAAAGTAATTTTTTAAATTGGAGGTAGAGGCTACTAATTCGAATAAAATAATAGGAGAACCATAAGACTAAAGTCCAACTCTCTAGGCTTAATATAATTCATATACTTAGGTCTATGTTCTCTTTTCTCATAGAATAAGGCTAAATCCTACTTGCTCCAATCATTGTTATGCAGTGATGACTTATGGGACCCAACTTTGATAATTAGTATCGAAAGTTGAATTTAGTTTAGCAGTACGAATGGGTTCGTATTGGGGCTTCTAAGCCCAGTTAAAATAATAAGTCCAAAATTAATCTAAATCAGGCATAGTACTTCTACTGTTAGAAGCTGGGTCATAGAAAGAAGAATTATCTTGCTTTCCTTAACCATAACAGGCTGAACAAGAGAAAGAAGTAAGAATTGCTCATCAAGGATGTTATATGATAACACCTGAAAATTTTTCTATATGTAATACTACTGCCTGGGTATTAGATATCGATGGTCTTATGTAATTTATTGCAAGAACTATAGGTAAGTGAAATATTTGAAAATGATGAGAGATACTTGAATGCTATGTTAGATATATGTTCCCTAGAAGCCAGAATTGGCTGACACTTGTAATACACTTCTAGGGGCAAAATTATAATTTTGACTAAAATCAATAAATGGGTTATTTTCTATCACATATGCATATTTAGTATCTACGATACATCTTTTGAGTTAATGGTAATGATAATTCATATTTTCAAGAGTTAAAAATTTAAGACATGAATAATCATTATTAACTCATAAATTGCTCCTGACCATAGGATCATCACGAGGATGGTGATTGATCCGAAAGGTTGGTGTACAATCACTTCTCTTTAGTAGATGAGTCTTGAGTCTATGGTGTGAAAACATCGAAGTGAGAGTACAGATACTCGTTAGAGAACGAGGGCACTGAGCATGACCACCTCGAGTAGTCATTAGGGAGTCTACCTTCTCGTCAATGACTGACTCGATGATGCAGTAATATGTCTGGTTCTTTGACCTGAGGTGCATCGGCAGTTCACCTTGAGGGTGTTATAGTTTGACTACACTATTACTTGGTCTCCTAACCATATGGAACCCTGAGGTGTATGTTGGCTATAGCATGTTCATTGTAGGAACTGGATGGCATCAAGATGGAATATATCTACCTCGGTGGTAGAGGAGCAGCCCTATGATAATCAAGTCCAAAAGCCCATGGCCATGGTAGAGTGAAATAATAGAAAGAGTTTCTATTTAGATTTTCACATTGGACTCGAATCGAATGATTACATCATATGATAGAAACTAGGGTTTGACGAGTTTACCTTAACCCTAATCTGATCGGGGCTCAAGATAGAAGAACTTAATCACACAGGTAGCTACACCAAGAGGTTTGCATTCAGCTCTGATGGGTTGCCACCATATACTGCTAGGTGTCACTGGTGGATTTTGGGAGCAATTAGAATGATTTAGATGATCAATCATTCTAGCTATTCTAATTAGAAGAGTTCTGATCCATCGAAAGGAGTTTCGATGATGTCGATGATAGAGATCATGACATATCCCATTACCATATAGAATTGAACCAAACTGGGTCATATAAACAAGGGTTTGAATCTGGTGATCATCAATTGAACTGATCCAATTCAATTGATCTGAATGAGATTCAATTAGGTTCAAGGAAATCGTGCTAGCACTCGATTGAACCTAACGTTCTTCTTTTGCTATCATAAATAAGTTATCCTGTCTGAGCCAAAAGAGTTTGTGCTCAATCAAAGACCTTCATATAGTCTGACTGGAGGTTGTCCATGTCAGAATAGGTTGTCTTATTTTATAAGACGTTACCTATCATTTTTGGTCACCTGCCATTTCTTGTTCTTTGACTTTGGTCAAAAGTCTACCTTTGACTGGTCAAATGTTGACCATTGATACTTTGACTTTTGACCACATGTCATACACCTATTGGAGAGCTGGTGGGGGCCTGTCCCCCTGCCAGAATCTGGCAAGGAGGAGGGTGCATGCCACCCTAGGCGTGCGCCCAAGCTGGAGGTGCCTAGGAGTCCTTGTTGGACAAGGACTCCATCTCCTTTTTGGATTCCAATTAGAGTTCTTCTAAGAACCAACTTTGACTAGTCTTAGGCGCCCTCTAAGGAGGAATCCAGGGGACTCTATTCCCACCAATCAGATTTAGATCTGATTTCACAAAGGGTTGTGATTGGTTGGGAAGAAGAGGAGTTGGATCATAGGTAGTCTATAAATAAGACCCTACGCCCACTCAAAGATTGATTGAAAGAAGAGTTTCCATACGCCCCAAGGCTGCCTCTACCCTCCTTCTCCACACCAAACCACCTTCTTCCCTTGCTCTCCACGTCTAAAAGGAATTTTGGATTTTTGTTGGTGCGATTCAACCAAGAGAAAGACGATCAAAAGCTAGAAGGCTGCACTACTGCAAAGGACAACTGCTGATCTTCAAAAGGAGTTTTGAAGATCCTCTAGATCAGATCCAGATCTAATTTTTGGAGACGTGATAGAGAAGAAGAGGATCTTCAGATCTAGCCCAAGTAGATACTGATAGAGGCCAGGCGCTTGCATGGCTAGATCCAGAACCTTCCGCTACATACAAGATCATCAACATGGTAATAGGATTACCCAAATCAGATAAATTAAATTTGATTTAATTTATTCTTATTTATTTTATTTATTAAAATAATATTAATTAGATCTGAAATATCTTCGATCTGATATAGATTAAAGAGAAAATTTTTGAAATAGATCTCTTGATCTGATCAGATCTGAACGAATCTGGACCGGGAAATCAGGATTTCCCTTCAACTGGTATCAGAGCCATGGTTCTAAAAATATTTAGATCTGATTTTAAATTTATTTTAATCAAAAAATAATTGATTTTAGATGTCACATGAGATGTGATCAGATCTGAAATTAGAAAAAATTAAAATTAAATGATTAGGATCTAAGATTAGAAGATATGCATGACTAGTTCTAGAATAGAATAGTTCTATAGAATAGTCTTGAATGTTTTCAATTTAATTTGATTAACCCATATTTTAGATCTATTTATTTACTATTTTTTGATATTATAATGGTTATAATAACATCTAAAAAATAGCAAATAAAATTATTTAATTTTAAACATCATATGAGATGTGATTGATGCATGTCTAGACTAGTTGTAGAATAGTTCTACATAGTTGTCTAGATTAGGGTTTATTTTGATAAGATCAATTTAAATCTAATTTTCAGATTATTATGAGATAATTTAGATCTGAAAATATGCATGATTCGATACATGAGATGTATGCAAAATATGCCATGATTAGATCTACTTTGTATATGAGATATATGATATAGATCTGATACTGTTTTGTAGTATTGAATGTTCCTGATTAAGGCGTTCCTCTTGGCCGTCCGGTCATAAGAATGAAGAAGGGTTTGAAGGCCCTCTCTTTCCATTTGATGGGGTGTTCTTATGATGTGTAGGGGTGCTGCGCATTCGTCCTTAATCAGAAATCCAAAACTTACTTTCTGCAAAATCCTAGATCCTGAAACCCTGGGATTTATTATGCATATTTTGTTTATGAACCCTACTTAATTAAGAATTAAGTTTATGGAATATTAAGTAGGTCTAAAATTGAGAATTTGAGATCTAAGACATATTCATAATACTGGGTTCGGGCTTGGGTAGCTCAATTAGGTCTAAGCGGTTGATCAAATCGAATCAAGAGTTGGTTAGATGGGATCAACAATGCTTAAATTGACCAGCCTAATAGGATTAAGTCTGGGTCAAGATCGAGTCACGATCAAGCAAGACCTAATTAGGCTGAGAGGTTAGAGTCTGGATTGTAGGCTAACCCAATTGGTTTTGACTCAATAATTTGGTGTCTAAGGTAAGTTTAGCACATACGACCGACTGATTTTTAATTGGAAGCTACTCGACCTGAATGCATTCTTGTACAAGTTAATGGCATATTCCTTCCACCAGTCCCACTTACCTGGCCATATCTGTTGACATAGTTTTGATCTGAGGTGGTCAATAATCTGAGCTAACCCATGCCACTAGGTTAGTCATAATTGTTATGACTAAGCCAAGTCTAGTTTAATGAGACTTGAATCAATTCTCCCTAAGAAAAGATTAAGTCTGAGGTCTTCCACCGTTGTAGATGTGCGGGCCCTTTCCGGGGTTGATTGTTCTCGGCTGGATACAGTGGCTCAGTTGCACCGAGAAGATGCAACCATGTCTATTAGGCATTGGATGCTTTGGGCTGGAGGATGAGTTGGGCTCAATATTTCGGATACGGTGAGGGACTCAATTAGGAACCCAGTCTATGCAAATGGTGGGTCTGACTTAACTAAGGAGTGGATCAATATTTCGGATATGATGAGATTCATGAATTAGAGACCAAGTTTGGGTGCACCATGACTAGAGAATCATTGAACAAGAGTTGTTCACTCATTGGCTAACCCATCACCAATAATTGTTAGGTGAGGTGATGAGTCAGTTGGTGAGACAGCACCACCCACTAGAAATCATTAATCATGAAGATTTTTGCATCTCTACAGGGGGAGTGTAGGGATCTAAGAAAATAGTGGGAGCTAATTTATTTAAAAATAAAATCCCTAAATAAATTGGTCACGTCAAAATTACAATATCTAACTAGAATCTTTGACTCTCTACAGAAAAATGTCTGCGTCCAACCCATTGGCACGTATCCTGGACACACATAGACTAACCGAACCTAATTATAAAGATTGGCTCAGGAACTACAAAATTGTTTTGGGTTCTGAGAAGTTAACCCATATTTTGGACCAGGACCCTCCCACCTTACCAGCCCATCCATCTATTGAATAGAGAGTGTCTTTGGAAAATTAGATAGACGAAGATAATAAGGCCAGATATTACATGTTGGGCTCGATGTCTGATGATCTCCAGCGCCAACATGAGGATATCGGGATTGCACGCCAAATGTTGGCTCATCTGCAGGAGATGTTTGGTGAGCAGAGTCGCGCAGCCAAATATCAAGTCACAAAAGATGGCAGGCTGGCACGTTACGACAATAGAGACGATCCTTCATAACAAACCCCATGTGGCCTTGAACGGCCCACTACCAGATGGTTATGGTTGTCACTATCAGTTTATTATAGGCTCTACCTATATAAGGGATCCTTTAGATACGCTTTCTTCTCCAAGCTATTGATTTCTTTCTAAAAATTTTGCTAAAATCTCTCTGAGCACTCCATTTTTGTTGGCCAAAAGAGTTGACTTAATCGTCAGAGGGTCTTGCCGGAGCCACCACCCTCGACTTCGAACAAGACTTATTTTGCAGGTCACCAATGGTGACCTCATCTTCTCCAACTCCAACCTCAATTTCGACGATAATTAGATTTTGCACCAACAAGATTGGCACTAGAGGAAGGGATCCTCTCATTCTTGAGGTTTTCTTATTCTTAAAGGGATGCCTAGTCGAGATTTTTCTTCTTTTGATTCAGAGTTTTCTTTCCAACAAAGATGCCTCTTAAGAAGGCTTCAACCCGATGGTCAACCACCTTCGTGGTCAGATCTCATCCGGATCTGTCCACCCCTATTTCGTCTCCTGCATCTTGAGCTCCACCAACTGCAATGGTGGATGCAGAGCAGTTCAACCTGCTGGTCTAGCAGATTTGTGGCCTCACTGAAGCAGTGTAGGCCATACAGTAGTAGCAGCCCCTGGCACCGATTCAGCCAGAGCAGGCTTCTCCAAAACCTCAGGACCTAGTCTGGAGACGATCGACTTGGGAAAGTCGACTAGTGACCTCCAAAAAGGGAAAGCAGAGGATGGAGAGCCCTTACTCTAATCACGACTCAACCCCCAGGGAAACTCTACCCCCATTTGGCCAGAAGACTTTGGAGATCCATAACCGTGAAGATCTCCTAGATCAAAAACTATAAAAAATGAATCGACAGATCGAAGAACTCCACCATGCTCCCTCCTTCCACAGCAACGACATCTGTACTGACCCTTCTTTCTCTTAGAAAATTATGTAGGAACCTATCCCACCAAACTTCAAGCTCCCCCAGTTTGAGAGCTACGATGAGACTACCGATCCGATTGATCATCTAGAGTCCTTTCGAATAATGATGCTACTCCATGGCATGCCAGATGCTATTTTGTATCGAGCTTTTCCATCCACTTTGAAGAAAGCAGTCAAAAACTGATACTCAACCCTTAGGTCGGGTACCATCATCTCTTTCGATCAAATGAGCCACCAGTTCGTGGCTCATTTCATCAGCAGTCAGTGCCCCCATCGAGGTTCAGACTCCCTCATTAATATTAAACAAAAGGAAGAGAAGTCCATCCGGGCCTATGTCATTCGATTCAATGTTGCTACACTGGTGGTCCATAATTTGGACCGGTCTGTCGCTATGGCTACACTGAAGGATGGCCTTCAGAAGAATGATCTACTTCTCCCTAAAGAAGAAATACCCTAAAAATTTTGTTGATATGCTAGCTCGGGCTGAAGGTTACGCCCGAGCAGAAGAGGCCTTTAAGGCCAAGGATAGTGAAGCCATCGGAGAGTGGCGGGCAAATGAATCAAGTATGCCCACAGCTGAAAAAAAGCCAAGCGAAACTCGATCATGCTCCAAAATTTCATCCGAGCATAAGTGAGTTCGAACTCCTCTCCGAGCTCAGAGACAAAGAAGTCCTGACAGAAGGGCACGGTGGGGCTCCCCCCTCAAAAGATTTTACAACTATGCTCCCCTCAATGCTTCAAAAACCCAAGCACTGATGATAATTAGGAAGCAGTTGTCGAGATCAGAAAGGATGCGCACTCATCCCGATAGGCGCAAATCCTTTATCATCATGACCACGGTCATGATCCTGAAGAATGCATTCAGCTCCAAGATGAGATTGAGAAGCTTGTCAGGTGGGGCAGGCTCAGCCGATTTCTACAACATCGACCTTGGGGATGGGAGGATGGACCGAGAGACCCCCCACCCCTAGAATGACCAAGGAGGAAGGAGCAACAAGAAGATCGACCCCTGCTTGGCATCATCAATACCATCTTTGGGAGACTTTGATGAGAGGAGGCTAGTGGATCAGCGAAGCCTATGAAGAGGCAGAGAACTGAGGAACCCATAGCTTTCACTGATGAAGACGCGCAAGGAGTTTAGTTCCTACACAATGATGCGATTGTAATCTCTTTAAATATTGCTAATTATGATGTATGTCACGTTCTGTTAGATAATGGAAGCTCCATCGATGTTTTATTTTACGATGCTCTCTCTAAAATATCTATACCCAATAACCATCTGGGATCTATGAACTCTCCACTGGTGGGCTTTACTGGCGATGCCGTGCTAGTTGAAGGAATAATAATGCTATCTGTGGCTATAGGACAATACCCAAAATAGGCCAAGGCATAAGTCAACTTTTTGGTAGTAAAGGCCCCATCTGCCTATAATGTCATTCTTGGCCGACCTAGTCTGAATGCACTTCAAGCCATGGTATCGACCTACTACTTAAAAATAAAGTTTCCAATAGGCAACGGAATAGGAGAGATCAAGAGAGATCAAGCTTTGGCCAGGCACTGCTACTCCATCACCTTACAAAAAGAAAACCAATCCAACCCTTGCCTGGTAAATGGACTGGATTCCCGCGATGATCTTACTGAGGAGCAGGGCTAGCCCATGGAAGATCTTGTAACCATCCCTCTGAATGATAGAAGTATGGGGCATATGGTGCAGATTGGCTTCAACTTGGAAGATGAAGTCTAAGAGCAGATCATTGCCTTCTTATGAAAGAATGCTGATGTCTTCACCTGGGTCCCAGTAGACATGCCAGAAATTGATGCCGAAGTCATGGAACATCGGTTGACTGCCGATCCTAAGTACAGGCCAATGAAAGAAAAAATTTAGGGCTATGCATTAAAAAGGCAAAAGGCAATAGCGGAGGAAGTGGATAAGCTCCTCAAAGCTGGATTTATTCGAGAAGTCCACTATCCAAGTTGGGTCTCTAATGTGGTCCTAGTCAGGAAGGCCAACGGCAAATGAAGAACGTGTATCGACTTCAAGAAGCTAAACAAGGTCTACCCAAAGGATACCTAATCTCTGCCTAGAATTGATCAGTTGGTGGATGCAACCTCGGGCCATGGGCTCCTCACCTTCATGAATGCCTTCTCTAGCTATAATCAAATCCGAATGGCACCAGAGGATGAGGAGAAAACTACTTTTATTACTGACCATGATCTTTATTATTATAGGATCATGTCCTTTGGGCTTAAGATCTTCAAGGAGCAGATCAATTGCAACATGAAAGTCTATGTGGATGATATGCTTGTCAAGAGTCGGACCTCATTCAATCACATTGTCGACCTTGAAGAAACCTTCAACACCCTTCGAAGATATAAGATGAAGCTGAACCTGACTAAATGCACCTTCAGAGTGACCTAAAAAAAATTCTGAGGGTTCATGATCTCAAGATAGAGGATCGAAACTAATCCAAAGAAGATCCGAGCCATCTAGGAGATGACCACTCTAAAATTGATAAAGAAAGTCCAACGCCTGATCGAAAAGATGGCATCCTTAAACCACTGTCTCAAAATCGATCGAGCGGTGTAAGCCCTTTCTTCTAGGTCCTCAAGCAACCAAAGAACTTCTATTGAACGGCAGAGTACCAACAAACATTTGAAGAACTCAAGAACTACCTCGGTTCGCCCCCACTATTGACAAAGTCAGAGTCTGCAGAAGAATTATTCCTATACCTGGCAGTCTCTCCTGCAGCCCTAGCAGCGGTCCTGATCAAAAAAGAGGTAAAAGTGTAATGGCCAATCTACTACATGAGCCGAGTCTTGAGAGATGTAGAGATCAGGTATACTAAATTGAAAAAATTAACTTATGCTCTTCTGATTGCACCAGGATACTTCGGCCCTATTTTAGGGGCACACCATAACGCTCCTCACCAATCAGTCCAATAAAGTAGTTCTTCATTGAACAAATGCTTCTGAAAGAATTACGAAGAAGACTATTGAATTGACAGAATTCGACATAAACTATCAGCTAAGGCCATCAATCAAAGCCCATATATTGGCCAACTTTATAGTAGAGTGTACGAAATCAGATGATGTCAAACCTGAATGAAATAATGCCAGCATTCTATGATTGCAGTCGAGCTCCACCAAAGAGAGAGCAGATCTTTCCGAAGGACTCTGGGCCCTATATATGGATGGCTCCTCCAATGCCTCGAGCGTAGGTGCTGGGCTGATCCTGGTCAAACCCAAGGGGGTCATTGTCGAATATGTACTGCGCTTCGAGTTTTCTATAATAAACAAGGGGACAGAATATGAAGCTCTGATAGTAGGCTCAAGATTGTCAAGGAATTAGAAGTTGATCGGCTTCAAGTCTACAGCAATTCATAGCTAGTGGTGGAATAGGTTAGTGGCAGCTATGAAGCTCGAAAGGAAAATATGATGAAGTATCTTGAAAGAGTGAAGAGCCTGATCCTAGCCTTCAATGGCTTTGGCATCCGATAGATTCCAAGGGTAGAGAATGCTAGGGGCCGACCTCCTATCCAAGCTAGCCACACTCGCCTCCAACAAACTTTCCAAAGAGGTATATTTTGAAATGTTGAAATGCTCGAGTATGGAGGAACCATAGTCTACAATGCAGATCGATCTCGAGCCATGTTGGATCGATCCATTGATCACTTATCTCAAAGATGGGATACTCTCCTATGATCTGAAGAAAGCTCAAAAGCTGAGAAACCAGACCTCCCGATATATTTTATATGAAGGTAAGCTATACAAGAGATCATACTCCTTGCCATTTTTGAAATATCTCCGACCTTCTGAAGCCAACTTTGCACTATGGAAAGTACATGAAGGAATCTATGGGAGCCATCTAGATGCCAGATCCCTATCTCATAAGCTACTTCGATAAGGATATTATTGGCCAACTATGCATCATGATTGTGTCGAGTATGTTAAAAGATGCGACAGCTATCAAAGGAATGCAAGTATACAAAGGCAGCCGACCTTCGAGCTTACCCCACTAAGCGCACCTTGGCCATTTGCATAATGGGAGATGGATATACTCGGATCATTTTCGATGGCATTTGGATAATGAAAGTTTCTCTTAGTTGCGATTGACTACTTCACCAAATGGGTCGAGATCGAAACCCTAGCAAAAATTACTAAAGCCAAAGTGCAGGACTTCATCTGGAAGTTAATTGTTTGTAGATTTGGCCTACCTCGGATCCTTATAACAGACAATGGATGATAGTTCGCTGGGATAAAGTTTGTAGAGTTCTGTGAAGACTTGAACATCTTCCATAACTTCACGTCAGTGATCTATCCACAAGCAAATTATGAAGTAGAGATGACCAATAGGATCCTATTGCAGGGTATCAAGGCAAGGCTTGAAAGAGTAGGGGAGACTTGGGTGGATGAACTCTACCATAAACTTTAGGTGTACCAAACTATCCAAAGACTATCAACTGGAGAAACATCATTTGCCTTAGCCTTTGAAATGGAGGCAGTCATTTCGATCGAGCTCAAGCTCCCATCGACATGGGTCATGGCCTTCAATGAGCAATGCAATTCGTGGGACCTAAGAGCTAACCTCGACCCATTAGAGAAAAAAATAAGTAGAAGCCCAGGTTTGGATGGCTACTTACAAACAAAAGATGGTCCGATACTACAACTCCAGAGTCAAGGACAAAGTATTCATAGTGGGAGACTTAGTGCTTCGACGAGTAGCTATTTCTCACCTTAGAACCAAGAAAAGCTCATCCCAAATTGGGAAGGATCCTACAAAGTCAAGAAAGTCATCTGACTCAAGATATATTACCTGAATGAGCTCGAAGGAGCCGATCTACCCCAACCATGGAACTTGAAAAACCTACGGATGTATTGTCAATAATTTGGTTTCAATAAGATCCCTCTACTTTAACACCCCGATCCCTGTTACAAATTTATAATGGCGAGAAATAACTTTTCAAACTTAGTTGCACAACAAAAATAGCCACGTTAAGAACAGGCAAAGAATCTCATCCTAATATGAGCAAAGTTGAAGACCTCATTAATCTAAGATGAGATGAGGAGACAGATCCTGTCAACAATCTTAATGTGCCCCTACAGCCATATTAGAAATGGAAGGAGAACCTCATCCTAATGTGAGTAAAATCGAAGGTCTCGTTAATCTAAGATGAGATGAGGGAAGAGGCCCTATCAACGGTCCTAATGTGTCCCTATATCCATGTTAAGAACAGAAGGAGAACCTCATCCTAACGTGAGCAAAGTCAAAGGCCTTGTTAATCTAAGACGAGATGAGGAGAGAGGCCCTATCAATGGCCCTAATGTATCCCTACAGTCACGTTTGGGATAGGAGGAGAACCTCATCCTAACGTGAGTAAAGTTGAAGATTTCGTTAATCTAAAATGAGATGAGAGAAGAGGTCCTATCAACAGCCCTAATATGTCCCTACAGCCACGTTAGAAACAGGAGGAGAACCTCGTCCTAATGTAAGCAAGGTCAAAGACCTCATTAAACTAGACAAGGCAAGGGGAGAGGCCCTATCAATGGCTCTAACATGCCCCTATGATCGCACAAGAAATAGAAGAGAACCTCATCCTAATAGGAGGTAGGCCAAAACCTCGTTAATCTAAAATGCGAAGAAGCAAAAATCCCTACCAGCGACCCTTATATGTATCCCCCTATGGCTACGTCAAATATGAAAAGAGGAACCCCACCCTAGTTTGTGGAAGGGACTCCTAGCTCGGCATCCATAACAAGCATCTCATTAGAAGACAAAACAAAAAAAAACGAGATGAAGAAAATGAAGCCATTAATAAGCATTGAATTTGTATAAGAAAATGACAAAAAAGGTATCATTTTATTGCAAATATAAGTTCACTACAAGCAAAATAAAGATTAACAAGGCCGATTATATGAAAAAAAAGAAGAAGAAAAAAGATCGAAGCCCTAAGATGGATTGGACTCCTCAGACTTCGGGCTGTCGGCCCCAACCATAACCAAAGCCTGCTTTAGCCTAAGAATCTCTTCCTCAAGCTTCTTCTTCTTATATAGACCATCTATGTACATCCTATTGACATGTTGGAATTTGCCTTCAAGGTCTCGCTGCTACTTCCTCAAGACTTCAAACTCGGCCTCCACATCCTTGATAGCCTAATGTTCGTAGGTTAGCTGGAGCTTCAGCCATTGAACCTCAGCCTTCTCCATCTCGACCGCTTCTAAGAGCTTGTCGATGGTCCTCTTCAAGAAGACGATCTCCTCTGACTCACCACTTGCACCGGCTTGCCGACTACTATGCAATCACCTTTGAAAATAAGTCGCTTCATCTCTGGCGGCCTTGAGCTCGTATTCAAGCCTGGATATTTTTTCTACCCAGATTATTCTGTAACTATTGTGCCAGTCCTCGGTATCTCGTAACTACTTTTAAAGCTCAAAGATCTTCTTGGATCAGTCCCAGTCGTACCAAGCCTTGTCGATAGATCATGGCGAACTCCCCTCGAGTAGATGGATTTTCTCTTTTGCCATCTTGAGATCGGCTTCGAGAGAGTTGATCTTCATTGTTAGTGCCCAAGATTTATCACTAGCATTTTTTTGAGCTCAACAATCTCCCTCTTAAAGCTATCCTTTCGGATGCTGAAGCTTATGGAATCCTTCATGTGTAAATTATGGAGATGAGTGACCTCCTTGGTCATCTCCGAAGCATTCTTTCGATAAGCTTGAAGGTCATCCTCCATCTTCTTCAACTTCTTCTTCAGATGGTGGACGTCCTTCTTTAAGCTTTTTATTAAAAGTTTCAGCAGAACTCCCTGAAGTAAGAGATCGACGTCGATTGGAGATGGTGGGTTATGGCTCTAATTATTGAAGGGATTTTGGATAACATATGGCACAACACCAATATAAAGAAAGGCATAGACAAAAGTAAATTCACTTTCATTTAACTAAAAACTTTCAAATATAAAGCAAAACAAAAGAGAAAAAAAATACAACTATTCGAGGTCCTCAACCTCGGGGGCTGCGGTGGCGGAAGAGGTTGGAGAGCTTCTGGCTACCTCAAGTTCCTGAGTAGGCACGAACATCTCTACGACAAGTTCAAACAAATCGAGGGTAGGCTCGACAGGGGAATGATCGACTGTAGTGCTGGACGGTCCTGCTTCTCTGCCAAGATCCTCTACATCCAAAAAGCTCAGGTTGAGCTTGAAAATTTTTTGGGCCACCCTGCCTTCACAGAGTTTGAAGTCCTTGATGAATGCCTTTTGGCCGAAGGTGATGTTTAGATCTTTCATTTTGGAGGAGGCCTTGAACTCCTCCATGGCCTGGGCTGCCACCTTCGAAGCTGACTTCGCCTCGTAAGCCACCAACTCGGCGACCATCCCCTTGATTTTTTTTCATTTCCCCTCTAGTGCCAGAGCGGCCTTCAGCCCAAGCAAGATGAGTTTTGGAGTGCGCCTTGGAGACTCACAACTTCTGCTGTCTTCTCCTTTATGGAGCGCTCAGCTTTGATGGTCTTTTCCTGGAGGCGACTAATCTCGGCTTAAAGATCCTCCTGGACCTTCAATGCCTCTGGTTCCTGGCGATTCATCCTCTTGAGGTGGGCAATTTTTTGGTGATCCGATTACCATAGCAAAATAGCGGTAAGATAGAGGAATGAAGAAAGAAAAATAAAAAAGGGAGTATGATAAGATGATTATCTTGAGAAAAGTCTTAAGAAAGTTCTAGACGAACTACGTCAGGTCAAGGTCAGCCATACTGTCCACTACCTCAGGCATGGTGAATTTTTCAGTTAGATCTCGGATGATGTTCGGGTTGTCGAAGGGGTCCACCCCTAGATCGTCGTTGCTGCTGTTACTTGGCTTGCCCAGATGGGCCTTGCGGGCTACCTTCACAATGGCCGACCTTCCCTTCCCCTTCTCCTTACCCTTGTCGACAGAAGGGTTTGATGCATGATCCCCTGCCAGAAGATCTACGGGCTCGAGGGAAAGCGACCCTCCTTCGACGACGTCGATGCTGATGGTCGGGGTGACCTCGGCTCATGGGCGAATCTCAAGTGCGACATCTACAGCAGCAGGAGCCGTAGGGTCGGAGGCCTCGCTCAGGGCCTGGGCCTTCCCCTTCCTTTTCTTTTGGGTGTAAAGGCCCTTGGTGAGCCACTCCATAACATCAATATCCATTTCTACAATAAAAAAAAAAACTATAGTCAGCCAAGGTACATACAAAACTTCACAATAATTGAACATTCAAACTCATATATATGTGTGTGTGTGTGTGTGTGTGTGCATACAGGAGGCAAAAAATAGTAATAACAATAATAGTACCGACGGGGTTGAGAGGACTTAAGCCAAGGTTGAACAAAGTCTGCTCCTTTAGAAGGTTGGGAAGAAGAGGAGCTTGGTATGCCTTAAGCTTGTTAGAAGACTCGAGGTTGGCTCCGTCTAAACTAGGAGCTCACCGAACTGATTCCCGGAGGAAGCCCTAGAGAGAAAGGTCAAGTAGCAAGGTCGGACATTGGATGAAGAAGTACTTTTTCTTTCAGTTATGAATGGAAGAAGGAGCGTCCTTTAGTAACCCTTTCTTACCGAACTGAGAGGAGAAGTACCATCAGTCTTTTACGGAAGGATAGCATTTGAAGGTATAGAAATTTTGGAATAACGAGACCTTCGGCCAAACTTCGGTCAGATGGTAGAGGAAAAAAAAACCTATCATGAATCGAAAGAAGTTCGGCATAATACAGGTGAAGGAGATGTTCAAGAATCAAAAGAGGGCAACTATAAAGGGAGGCAGTGGAAGCCGAAGCCCAGCACGCAAGGTGTCTAAGTATAGGCAAAATCAACCAACCAAAGGTGAGCTTGCATGTTCGTCCGATCCAGGAAGCTTGAGGTCATACTCGAGAGAACCCCATATTGGATGCAGATCAACGAAAGATCGTTTGGAGTCAAAATTGAAGGGATGGTATTTGGAATAAAAGATTGGTGAGATATGTTCCTAAGCTCAACCTCGGCCAGGGGTGCGGGATCTAGGAAGGTCGGTCCGGATGAGCTCCAAGAACTAGCAGAATGGGAGGTTTCGAAAGATATTCAAATCAAAATAAAATTCCAAAAAAAACCCCAAAAATTAAAAAAAAAATGCACTGTATAAGCTTCTACCAGAGAAACCAAAAGAGCAAGAAGAAAAAAGATGCTAGAGCAATCAAAAATAGATGATAGGAGGCTGACCTAAATTGACTGAGAGGGGTAAAGAAGTGATGGATGTGACGAAAATCGAGTGGAGGGGCACTGAAAATCGGAGAGGATGTGGGGAAGAATCGGTGCTCTTGAGCAGGAAGAAGGCAAGGGCTTAGAAGCAAAGAAGACTCGGGTAAGAATAAGTGCTGAAGGGGGGAGAAGGTCTTAAATAGCCAAGGGCAATCCGAGGCGGTTATGATTGTAGATCGTACTCGGCCACTCCGTATGCATCGCATCCCACTCATCATGATAGGGGAGTGGTAATAGGTAGGTCTTTAATTATGCCATACCTAGGATAGTGTTATGGCAAAAAATTTAAAGAGCCATCTCCTTAAAGTCATTTCAAATTTAATGAGCCCAAGAGCCGATGTGGTAGACGCCAAAATATCTCTTTCGGATAGACGTGGGAAAAGAACTTTAGCAGTTGCATCCATACTTCTTTCGAATTTCGAACTCGAGAGTAGGAAGACCAGTATTGGAGATAAATCCAGTCCTACCAGAGTTCGGTCAGAATGTCTGGCTTTTGAATTGGCTCATCTGGTATCAGCGGTCAGGGAAAGGCTTCCGTCGAATCTATAAGACCTCCCGAACTCCTTCAGCAGTTGGACTCCTGCAGTAGTCAGAATCCTGCCAGACTTCTCCTTCAATCGGACTACTTCGATGATCGAACTTCGGATAGGCTTCGTCACCAATCAAACTCTTCTCAAACTTCTCTACCTATCGAGCTCCTCTAGGACTTCTCTTACCAGTTGTCCAAAAAGGCCTCAGCACTGACTCATGATATGGCAAATGACGGCCCAAGCATGACTGATCTCAAGAACCTCCAAACTTCTCTAAAATGGTGTTAGCTAAGAATTTTTCTTACCTGTGGCTATCCCATTCGAACTTGAGTTGTCAGACTTTGATAGACTGGCATGTCACGATAGCAGACATGATCCTCCATAACAAACCCCACATGGCCCTAAATGGCCCACTACCAGGCAGTTATGACTGTCACTATCAGTTTGTTATAGGCTCCTCCTATATAAGAGATCCTTTAGATATGCCTTCTTCTCCAAAATCTTGATTTCTTTCTAAAAATTCTACTAAAATCTCTTTGAGCACATCATTTCTGTTGGCCGAAAGAGTTGACTTGATCGTCGGAGGATCTTGTCGGAGCCACCACCCCCGACTCCGGATGAAACTTATTTTGCAGATGATCGGTGATGACCTCATCTTCTCCAACTCCAGCCTCGATTCTACCAACAACCAGATTTTGCATCAATAAACATGTTATAAAAGAACCTGGCTCTAATACCACTATTAGGAAACATGTAGGATTTCATGCATAGGTTTCAAGATTTCTTTTGAATTTATAAGCAGCGGAAGATAGATTAAATAATTTAACCTATAATATGCATGTAATCAAATTACTAAACCCTACATCAAGGATCTATAACATGTCATATTGTATTTTAAATTTAAAAATAAAAGAATTTGGTATTGATCAAATCAATACCCTAAATCTAGAATAATTCTAGATCTAAAATATAGATCACATCTAGGTGAGAGGAGAGATCATATCTCTTACCTTGCATAGGTTAAGAACTCCATAGTTGATTTTTGTTATTATGTTTGGAGCTACACATGCGTCTGACCTCTATAGGAGATTCACATAAGGCTGCAACAAAATCGGAGGTTCATCAAACGAAGATCTGCTCGAAGTACTAGCTTCTTATTGATCCCTCCGGATGGTTAATCTTAAATTTATTCTTCAAATCTCTTGGACATTCTAAGAGATGAAGAAAAAGAGAAGGATTAGGAGAGAAATCTAACCTTGTATTTTCTAAAAATCATAAATTAAATACATTAGAAAATGTCCTAAGAGAAGACAAATCTTCTCTTTCAGGACATCAATGACTGATATCCTGAAAATATCCTTATGCTAGGACAAAGGGAAGACCTTCTTTCCTAGGATTATTTCATGTTTCCAAATCTCACACACTCTAATTTTTCTTATAGAAAAATCATACAAAAATATAGACAAGAAGGGTTCTCAAAGAAACTCTAAGAGAAGACCTTCTTCTCTTTTCCTTCTCTCATCAAGATATGATCAGATCATGTCCAAAAAGATCACTATGCCCCAATACCCTGAAGCACAGATCCCCACCCCTCTTCCTCTCTCTCTCTCTTAGATTTTTATCATATAAAAATTATATACAATAAATAAGAGAAAAGTACTTAAAAGAAAAATAAAGAGAAGACAATCTTCTCTTACCTTTGTCCCTTCAAGACATCAATATTTGATGTCTTGATGAAGACCTTTTTTTCAAGAAACTTGGTGCCCCAAACCTCCATGCCTTCTCCTCCTTTTCTTCTAATTTTTTTATAATTTTTTTAAATTTTACACATCCTTAACCTGATAGGAGGCATCCTCTCTTTTATATATGGAAGACTAGGTCAAAACCTAGTCTTAAAAGAAGACCAAGGAGGAGTTTTAGGAGGCATCCAACTCTTGGATGCCTCCCTCCTTATTTATTAGGTGTGAATATCAGAAAATCACATGCAAAACCAAATAAATTAATTGCACAAAAGAAAAGAAGGCATGGAAAAAAAAATTCATAAGAAAAGGAGGTGTTTTGGAGAATTGGGACTCTTTTAAAAGGAAACAAAACCAAACCACTTACCAAATTTGATCAAATCAAATTTTAATTAATCTCTTTAGATATTTGGTGCATGGAGAAGCTATTATTGGCATGAAGAACATCACATAAAGATCTAAAAATAAAATATGAGCATTGACTTTTATTGGCATAAGGAAAGAGTGGGAGTTCCAGTCCAACTAGGCTCTTCTTGTTTGACTAGATCAAAATTATTTTAAATCTAATTTAAATTAAATTAAATATAATCTAATTAAAGATGATCCTAGTCCAACTAGAAGTCTAATTAAACTAAATTAAATTATATTTAATTTAAATTTAAATTCTAACTCAATTAGGAATTATGTGCACTCAAATCCAAGTCCAACTAAGAATTATTTTTTTCTTGCAATTGGCTTATCCAATAAATCAATTAAACTTAATCTAATTAATTTCAAACTAATTCTAATTAAATCTAATTTAATTATACTTGATCTCAGCCCAATCACTCAATCAAATTGAGTTAATTAGCAATCCAATTGCTAATCAATCTTCCTGCAATACTTGAATTAGGTCAAACATCAATCATATTGAATGCTTAACCTTAGAACGATTCTCAATCATCGATTAACCATTTGATTAAGTTACAATCTTTTATGTGTGTGATCCTATAGGTTCGAACCTAAGCTAATAGTGTAGAAATCAATTTCTATACCAGTCCAAGTAACCATCTAGCAATGATTTCCAACATTCGGATAGGTCGAATATATACAAAGCAACATTCTTAGAACCCTGGCCCATAGTTACCATATAATTCATTCCTATAACCAATATTGCTCAAGATGACTTTGAGTACGTTGTCAAATACTCATATAAGTCATCTCTATTATGTCTCAAAATTTGACAAATCTCATGACTCCTCATAAGGATTACCCAGGTTTAGGTTTTGCTAAATAAAACACAACGAGACATTCTCTTTTTGAAGCTAATCAGGAGTGGTCAATCCCATCTTGACTCACACACCAACTTCACAAGTACTTGACTATACCCAAAAATTTTTCATATCTATATTAGAAATACAGGCAGTCCGATACCAAAGTATAGTGAGTTGCTTCCAAGTCACCATGATGATCTCAGATCAGAAGGACACTTATATCCATTGATCTGAGCGAGCTACTCTTGACAGTAGAGTGCTACATTGGTCACATTCAGTGTAGATATACTCCTATATCTCATCTGGATGTCATACCAATGTCTCTATACCATTTGGTTATGAGGACAACCAATGTATATGGCATACAGCGATCTACACTCACTAAGTTATCATCCTTATTAATAACTTATCATTTGATCATGAATAATTTAAGAATCATCCGATAAATCCTTCTTTATCGATTGATTATGGTTCTAAGGACTTCATCATAATTTAAAAATTTATTTAAGAAAGATAGAACTTCTATAATAAATCAACAAAATAACTATTATTATTAGATAATTCATATACTAATTTCAATCATCTACTACTTAGATAATTGGCTTTAGGACATATTTTCCAATAAGAGGACCATTCCTCTTCAGGTCTGCCTAATTAGGGTCAATACTAGACTTCTTGAAATTAGGTCCTATATGCTTGTCACTGTCAAACAGCGAATAGAGTGGACTTACACTATTCATTATATTACATAAGACTATATTAGTACTTGAATTATTTAACTCTAAAGACTTGGACTTTAGTCTAAAGATCCTTCCACTATTTTAATGAATTGATAACCTCTACCTCCAATTCAAGAAATTACATTAACTTCTTAATGAAAACTGAAATCCACATAAACTACAAACGGGCCTAAGGAGAGCTTTGGCCAACTTGTGTGCATCTATAGTTAGGTTCATAATATATTATTTTTTTAAATAATTTTTAATAATTTAATTTTACTTCAGAAGCTAATTCAGTAAGCTAGCCTTCATTAAAAAGGTCTGGTTAGGTCCAACCATTAACATGATTAAGTTCAGTGTATCAAACGAATAAAGACTAAGCCAAAGAAAAGCTCTAGCCAACCTGATCGTCGTTCAGAGAGTACGACCTAATTATCATTTGATGGATAGTAATTCCATCATTCACATGAACATCAGGTCTAAGGCACCTCCAATGTCCACCTAGAAAATTGGACTCATTACCATTCATCTTAATGAGAGGCTATGACTCAGTTATCCCCATAACTTTATCATTTTTAAGGATCTAATAATTTAGAGAATTTAGTTTATATGTGACTTAAGGATAGAGAAGATACGGACTAATTTACTTTCACTAACTTTATCAAATCAAATCCTTCCACTGACTTCACCAAGTCAATAGACGAGGACTAGGATCAAATTTGGTCCATGGGCACCTAATTAAGTCTTACTGATTGAAATCAATCAAACTGATTCATAATGACATGGGTTAGCTTGAATCATCAAGTGATCTAATCAAATCCTAATCGATCATGTTTGCCGAATAAATAAGATCAGTGGAAGGGATATATCATTAACTTGTCAAAGATCAAATCAGTGCGAGTAGCTTCCAATTAAAAATTACTGATCTAGACTGCCAAACTTATCTTAGATGCCAATCAGTTAATTAGGTTCAATCTGATCAACCTAGTAATTTTAGGCTATATCGCTTAGCCATGAATCAAGTCCATCTTGATCCTTATTAAAAACATGGACTTGTCCAACTACAACTATTAAAGTTGAATCTAGAGTATCCTTGACCTAATCTAATTCAATATTTGATTAAATTTGATCAATTACTCTAGTTAAGTCTATTCTTTAACTAACCTTAGATCTAACTTTATTAATGGACCTAATTCATCCAATCCTTTGATCCATAGTTTTATATTTTTATCTTAGGATCTTTGATTCATAATTCTATATCCTACTAGACAACACTTAATTTTTTTAATAAGTTTTTGGGCAAATGGATTGGAGTTCGATATTTTAAAAATAATTTTTAAATTTTAAAAGATTTTTTTTTATTTTTTGTTCACTTAATGGATCGACTCATTTTAGAAATAGGTTGGCTCATTACATAAACAGCAATCTATTGCTAGTTTTATAATAGAAAATAAAGCATAATAAAATTAAACTATGAATCATCTTTTAGATCAAATCTAAACTTATTTATGTTTAATTTTTAATTAAAATAATTTTAATAATAAAAATTCTTTCACTATTCATCTTAATGAATGAGTTTACGGTGGCACCCCTAACGCCATAAGGGATCCCCACTGAATAGGAGAGATAGCCTTTAAACCATACTTATCCCTAATGATCGGACAGCTTGGTGGCTCATTCATCCTCGATTACTAAGTTATCTAGATCAAAACATATCATATATGCTAACATTTAATTTTTCTAATTAACATATAAACTTGTCAAGCAACCCTTGCTCTGATACCAATGATGAAAATCATGCAGAATTTAAAGCATGCATTTCAAATTTTTTTTGAATTTAAATTATAGCAAAAGCTAAAAAATTAATCTAATATTAATTTTATGCATGCATTGATCTAATCATATTTACTGACCGATTCATATTCAGAACACGATACCTTAGCGCAGATAGCCAAACTCCATAATCTGAATCCACTAGAAAGTAGTCTCCTCGCATTGTGATACAACCGCATAGTCGTTCGACCTCTACGATCAGTCCATACAGAGCTTCTGATCTCGACCAGCTCCATCAGAGTGCTAGCTCCTCACCAGAGCCTTCGATGGAAGATCTTCATCGATCTGATCAATGATCTTCTTCCAAACTTTTGGATGCTCTAGAAGATTACAGGATGTACTTTGGAGGATGATGACGTGGTATGTCAAGTTTGGTGGTGATCGAGCACTCACAGCGTTCAATCTCTCCATCTAAATTCTGAGTCCTAACCCTAGGATTTCGCACACACCTAAAACCCTAGAATCCCAAACTCTTTAGATGTTTCCTTTGATACTCTGATCACATGCCCAGATGTCCTCACGCCACTCCATGTTTTACTGAGAAACCATTTCTCAGATAACACTCATGTATATTTCAAAACCCATTTTAAATATTGCATGAGAAAGGAAAGGAAAAGATGAGTGGCGTAGAGACACTTTCACTTTGAATTTTCTCTCACTCAAAACCCAACGTCCCAACCCCTCAAGTGTCTCTCTGCAGAAGCCACTCTCCTCACGTACGCCCATGCAAAATTCCCTCTTAAATTGGCAACAATGAGTGGGAAATGAACGTAGGTTTTGGATGAGGATGGGAGAGGTTAGGGAGGTTTCTGACCAACCACTTGAATTCAAAATTCAAGTGTGGCTTTTATCCAATTCCAAAGCCCACTACCAGGTATTTGACATGTAGAAGGACTCTCCTTCTACATGCCCACTGTTAGATATATGTGCCCTAGAAGCCAGAATTGGCTGACACTTGTAATACACTTCTAGGGGCAAAATTATAATTTTGACTATAATTAATGAAATGGGTTATTTTCTATCACACATGTATATTTAGTGTCTGTGATACATCTTTTGAGTTAATGGTAATGATAATTCATATTTTCAAGAGTTGAAAATTTAAGACATGAATAATCATTATTAACTCATAAACAGCTCCCGACCATAGGATCATCACGAGGATGGTGATTGATTCGGAAGGTTGGTGTACGATCGCTTCTCTTTAGTAGATGAGTCTTGAGTCTATGGTGTGGAGACACCGGAGCGAAAGTACAGATACTCGTTAGAGAACGAGGGCACTGAGCGTGACCACCTCGAGTAGTCATTAGGAAGTCTACCTTCTCGTCAATGACTGACTCGATGCTGCAGTAGTGTGTCTAATTCTTTGACCTGAGATGCATCGGCAGTTCACCTTGAGGGTGTTATAGTTTGACTACACCATTACTCGGTCTCCTAGCCATATGGAACCCTGAGGTGTATGTTGGCTATAGCATGTTCATTGTAGGAACTGGATTGCATCAAGATGGAATCTATCTACCTCGGTGGTAGAGGAGTAGCCCTATGATGATCATGAGAATCAAGTCCAGAAATCCATGGCCATGGTAGAGTGAAATAATAGAAAGAGTTTCTATTTAGATTTTCACATTGGATTCGAATCGAATGATTACATCATATGATAGAGACTAGGGTTTGACGAGTTCACCTTAACCCTAATCTGATCGGGGCTCAAGATAGAAGAACTGAATCACACAGGTAGCTGCACCAAGAGGTTCGCATTCAGCTCTGATGGGTTGCCACCATATACTGCTAGGTGTCACTGGTGGATTTTGGGAGCAATTAGAATGATTTAGATGATCGATCATTCTAGCTGTTCGAATCAGAAGAGTTCTGATCCATCGAAAGGAGTTTCGATGATGTCTATGATAGAGATCATGACATATCCCATTACCATACAGAACTGAACCTAACTGGGTCACAAAAATAAGGGTTTGAATCTGGTGATCATCAATTGAACTGATCTAGTTCAATTGATCTGAATGAGATTCAATTAGGTTCAAGGAAATCGTGCTAGCACTCGATTGAACCTAACGTTCTTCTTTTACTATCATAAATAAGTTGTCCTGACTGAGCCAAAGGAGTTTGTGCTCAATCAGAGGCCTTCATATGGTCTGACTGGAGGTTGTCCAAGTCAGAATAGGTTGTCTTATTTGTAAGACATTACCTGCCATTTTTGGTCACCTGCCATTTCTTGTTCTTTGACTTTGGTCAAAAGTCTACCTTTGACTGGTCAAACTTGACCATTGACTTTTCATGTCACACCTATTAGCTTGTGTTAGATATATGTGCCCTAGAAGCCAGAATTGGCTGACACTTGTAATACACTTCTAGGGGCAAAATTGTAATTTTGACTATAATTAATGAAATGGGTTATTTTCTATCACACATGTGTATTTAGTGTCTGTGATACATCCTTTGAGTTAATGGTAATGATAATTCATATTTTCAAGAGTTGAAAATTTAAGACATGAATAATCATTATTAACTCATAAACAGCTCCCGACCATAGGATCATCACGAGGATGGTGATTGATCCGGAAGGTTGGTGTACGATCGCTTCTCTTTAGTAGATGAGTCTTGAGTCTACGGTGTGGAGACACCGGAGCGAGAGTACAGGTACTCGTTAGAGAACGAGGGCACTGAGCGTGACCACCTCGAGTAGTCATTAGGGAGTCTACCTTCTCGTCAATGACTGACTCGATGCTGCAGTAGTGTGTCTGGTTCTTTGACCTGAGATGCATCGGCAGTTCACCTTGAGGGTGTTATAGTTTGACTACACCATTACTCGGTCTCCTAGCCATATGGAACCCTGAGGTGTATGTTGGCTATAGCATGTTCATTGTAGGAACTGGATTGCATCAAGATGGGATCTATCTACCTCGGTGGTAGAGGAGCAGCCCTATGATGATCATGAGAATCAAGTCCAGAAGCCCATGGCCATGGCAGAGTGAAATAATAGAAAGAGTTTCTATTTAGATTTTCACATTGGACTCGAATCGAATGATTACATCATATGACAGAGACTAGGGTTTGACGAGTTCACCTTAACCCTAATCTGATCGGGGCTCAAGATAGAAGAACTTAATCACACAGGTAGCTGCACCAAGAGGTTCGCATTCAGCTCTGATGGGTTGCCACCATATACTGCTAGGTGTCACTGGTGGATTTTGGGAGCAATTAGAATGATTTAGATGATCGATCATTCTAGCTGTTCGAATCAGAAGAGTTCTGATCCATCGAAAGGAGTTTCGATGATGTCGATGATAGAGATCATGACATATCCCATTACCATACAGAACTGAACCTAACTGGGTCACACAAACAAGGGTTTGAATCTGGTGATCATCAATTGAACTGATCTAGTTCAATTGATCTGAATGAGATTCAATTAGGTTCAAGGAAATCGTGCTAGCACTCGATTGAACCTAACGTTCTTCTTTTACTATCATAAATAAGTTGTCCTGACTGAGCCAAAGGAGTTTGTGCTCAATCAGAGGCCTTCATATGGTCTGACTGGAGGTTGTCCAAGTCAGAAAAGGTTGTCTTATTTTGTAAGACATTACCTGCCATTTTTGGTCACCTGCCATTTCTTGTTCTTTGACTTTGGTCAAAAGTCTACCTTTGACTGGTCAAACGTTGACCATTGACACTTTGACTTTTGACCACATGTCATGCACCTATTGGAGAGCTGGTGGGGGCCTGTCCCCCTGCCAGAACCTGGCAAGGAGAAGGGCGCACGCCAAGGGTGGCGTGTGCCCAAGTTAGGAGGCGCCTAGGAGTCCTTGTTGGACAAGGACTCCATCTCCCTTTTGGATTCCAATTAGAGTTCTACTAAGAATCCAAGTTTGACTGGTCTTAGGCACCCTCTAAGGAGGAATCCAGGGGACTCTATTTCCCAACCAATCAGATTTAGATCTGATTTCACAAAGGGTTGTGATTGGTTGGGAAGGAAGAGGAGTTGGATCACAAGTTAGTCTATAAATAAGACCCTGCGCCCAACTCTAAAAAAAAGTGAATTGAAAGAGATTTCCCACCCCAAGGCTGCCTCTCCCCTCCTTCTCCATGCCAATACTCTCTTCTCCCCTTGCTCTCCACGTCCAAAAGTGTTTTGGACTTGGTTGGTGCGATTCAGATCAAGGAAAGGCGATCAAAAGCAAGAAGGCTGCGCTGCTGCAAAAGGACGACTGCTGATCTTCAAAAGAGTTTTGAAGATCCTCCAGATCAGATCCAGATCTGATTTTTGGAGGTGTGATAGAGAAGAAGAGGATCTCCAGATCCAACCCGAGTGGATACCGGTAGAGGCCAGGCGCTTGCGTGGCTAGATCCAGAACCTTCCGCTGCAATCAGGATCATCAACAGGGTAATAGGATTACCCAAATCAGGTAAATTAAATTTGATTTAATTTATCTTATTTTATTTTATTTATTAAAATAATAAGAATCAGATCTGAAACATATCAAGATCTGATTAAGATCAAGAGAAAAATTTTTGAAATATATCTCTTGATCTGATCAGATCTGAACGAACCTGGACCGGGAAAAATCAGGATTTTCCCTTCAACTGGTATCAGAGCCATGGTTCTAAAATTATTTAGATCTGATTTTAAATTTTATTTTAATTAAAAATAAAGTGATTTCAGATGTCACATGAGATGTGATCAGATCTGAAATCAGAAAAAATTAAAATTAAATGATTTGGATCTAAGATTAGAAGATATGCATGACTAGTTCTAGAATAGAATAGTTCTATAGAATAGTTTTGCATGTCTTTGATTTAATCTGATTAAATCATATTTTAGATCTTCTTATTTACTATTTTTTGATATTATAAGTGTTATAATAACATCTAAATAAATAGCAAATAAAAATTATTTAATTTTAAATATCATATGAGATATGATTGATGCATGTCTAGACTAGTTGTAGAATAGTTCTACATAATTGTCTAGATTAGAATTTATTTTGATTAGATCAATTTAAATCTAATTTTTTAGATTATTATGAGATAATTTAGATCTGAAAACATGCATGATTTGATACATGAGATGTATGCAAAATATGCCATGATTAGATCTAAATTTGTATATGAGATATATGATATAGATCTAATAACTGTTTTGTAGTATTTACATGTTCCTGATTAAGGCGTTCCTCTTGGCCGTCCGGTCATAAGAACGAAGAAGGGTTTAAAGGCCCTCTCTTCCCATTCGATGGGGTGTTCTTATGATGTGTAGGGGTGCTGCGTGTTCGTCCTTAATCAGAAACCCAAAACTTACTTTCTGCAAAACCCTAGATCCTGAAACCCTAGGATTTATTGTGCATATTTTGTTTATGAACCCTACTTAATTAAGAATTAAGTTTATGGAATATTAATTAGGTCTAAAATTGAGAATTTCAGATCTAAGACATATTCATAATACTGGGTTCGGGCTTGGGTAGCTCAATTAGGTCTAAGCGGTTGATCAAACCGAATCAAGAGTTGGTTAGATGGGATCAACAATGCTTAAATTGACCAGCCTAATAGGATTAAGTCTGGGTCAAGATCGAGTCACGATCAAGCAAGACCTAATTAGGCTCAGAGGTTAGAGTCTGGATTGTAGGCTAACCCAATTGGTTCTGACTCAACAATTTGGTGTCTAAGGTAAGTTTGGCACATACGACCGACTGGTTTTTAATTGGAAGCTACTCGACCTGAATGCGTTCTTGTACGAGTTAATGGCATATTCCTTCCACCGGTCTCACTTACCTGGCCATATCTGTTGACACAGTTCTGATCTGAGGTGGTCAATAATCCGAGCTAACCCATGCCACTAGGTTAGTCATAATTGTTATGACTAAGCCAAGTCTAGTTTAATGAGACCTGAATCAATTCTCCCTAAGAAAAGATTAAGTCTGAGGTCTTCCACCATTGTAGATGTGCGGGCCCTTCCCGGGGTTGATTGTTCTCGGCTGGATACAGTGGCTCAGTTGCACCGGGAAGATGCAACCATGTCTATTAGGCATTGGATGCTATGGGCTGGAGGATGAGTTGGGCTCAATATTTCGGATACGGTGAGAGACTCAATTAGGAACCCAGTCTATGCAAATGGTGGGTCTGACTTAACTAAGGAGTGGATCAATATTCGGATACGGTGAGATTCATGAATTAGAGACCAAGTTTGGGTGCACCATGATTAGAGAATCATTGAACAAGAGTTGTTCACTCATTGGCTAACCCATCACCAATAACTGTTAGGTGAGGTGATGAGTCAGTTGGTGAGACCGCACCACCCACTAGAAATCATTAATCATGGAGATTTTTCGCATCTCTACAGAGGGAGTGTAGGGATCCGAGAAAATAGTGGGAGCTAATTTGTTTAAAAATAAAATCCCTAAACAAATTGGTCAAGTCAAAATTACAGTATCTAACTAGAATCTTTGACTCTCTACAGGAAAATGTCTGCGTCCAACCCATTGGCACGTATCCTGGACACACATAGACTGACTGGACCCAATTATAAAGATTGGCTCAGGAACTACAAAATTATTTTGGGTTCAGAGAAGTTAACCCATGTTTTGGACCAGGACCCTCCCACCTTACCAGCCCGTCCATCCACTGAACAGAGAGCGTCTCTGGAAAAATGGATAGACGAAGATAATAAGGCCAGATATTACATGTTGGGCTCGATGTCTGATGAGCTCCAGCGCCAACATGAAGATATCGGGACTGCTCGCCAAATGTTGGCTCACCTGCAGGAGATGTTTGGTGAACAGAGTCGCGCAGCCAAATATCAAGTCACGAAATGACTTTTTAAGGCTAAGATGCGTGATGGGCAGTCAGTCCAAGATCACTGTCTGACAATGATCAAGGACATGGAAGAGCTTGAGAAGCTCGGTGTGAAGTTGGACTTGGATCTGCAGAACGATATTATTCTGCAATCCTTGACTGATGCATATGGGCAATTCATCATGAATTACCACATGCATAAACTTCAAAATTCCTTGGCCGAATTAATGAATATGCTGGTTACCGCTGAGCTTTCTATGAAAGGTTCTAAAGGCTCAGTTCTTGCTATGGAACGGACTTCTTCCAAAAGAAAGTCTTATGGAAAGAAAAAGAAGTCTGTGAAAAAGCAAAAGGTGGAAGGATCAAAGAAGAAGAAGGCAGAACCGAAGAAAGAAGGCCGATGGCAAAGGAAAGTGTTTCCATTGCAACAGCGACGGCCATTGGAAGCGGAACTGCCCTACTTACCTGGCCACCCTGAAGAACAAGAAGGAAGGTCCTTCTGGAGGTATGCTCGTTATTGAGTCTAACCTTACGGTTTCTTCTGCATCCAGTTGGGTGCTTGACTCTGGTTCTAGTGCTCATCTGTGCACTTCTATGCAGGGTCTTGAGGATAGCAGGAGGCTGAGGGATGGAGACATGATCCTACGCATCGGTAATGGAGCAAGAGTTGCTGCAGTAGCCGTGGGAACATACCCTCTTCGATTACCATCTGGTTTAGACTTAGTTTTAAAAGACTGTTATTATGTGCCTGCAGCTAGCAGGAATTTGATTTCTGTTTCATGCTTAGCACAAGAAGGTTATGTGATTCACCTTCTTTAAGGACCATTGTAACATTCTTTATGAAAGAAATAAAATTGCAAATGGTTTCCTTATTAATGGTCTTTATCAGCTACATATTGATGTACCTATTTTTAACTATCGAGCAAAACGTGAATGCCAAACGACCTAGGGATAGTCCAAACGACAGATATCTATGGCACCTGAGATTAGGTCATATAGCAGAAGATAGGATTCAACAAATTGGAGAAAAATGGGCTATTGAGTCCATTGACTTTTGAGTCATATCCAACTTGTGAATCTTGTCTTCAAGGCAAAATGACTAAACTCCCTTTTGTTGGACATGGGGAGAGGGCCACAGATCTCCTTGCCCTAGTACATACTGATGTGTGCGGCCCATTTGATGTGCCGGCTAGAGGCAATTTTGTCTACTTCATTACCTTTACCGATGATCTGTCTAGGTATGGGTATGTGTATCTTATGAGACACAAGTCTGAAGCTTTTGAAAAGTTCAAAGAATTCAGACATGAAGTAGAAAAACAAACTGGAAAACCCATTAAGTTAAGGGTTCTCGTAGATGAGGGGTGATACGATAGCGGGAGATTAGATATAAGGAAATGGCATAGTCTCCCTCAATGGATCTCCACAGGAACACTCACTCAACGGGATTCTCAGAACGGAGAAATCGGACTCTAATTGGATATGTATATCCATGAAGAGCTTACAGACCTCAAATTTTTTTTCGGGACATTCGATATTAAATTGAAATTATTTACTGAATAGGTGTTCCCTCTAAATCGTTCCTACACACCGTATGGATGATGGCGGTAGAAACGAAGTGAGTCACTCAGAATTGGGGAGTCGGCTTATGTCAAAAGACAACAAGTGGAAAAGTTAGAGTTTAGGTCTTTAGAGGCTCGACTCCATAGATATAACCTTAAGAGTCGATAGGTCTATTTCTTAACATCTCAGAAAGACCAACAATGTGATTTGTGAGTCGACATTGCGACATATTTCTTGACAATAGTTTATAATAGTGGATGTGAAAGCAGATTTAAAGCTTGATGAGAAGTTACAAGCATGAAGAGTAAGGACAAGTGGACCAAATCAGGTGAGCCAATAAGAAACCTACCTCTCCACGTTGTAGATGGAAAGAGTTTTCCATCCTGAAAGACTTAGGTATTTATTTCAGAGGAACGTAGAGGAATGTCCATCTATAGGTAATGGCTCATTGGTGATGACCCAACTACAACGAGGCGTATCAGATATCTGACCTGAGTGAGAATGGCTTGATGGAATGAGTAGTAATCGATTCGATGCACTCTCTAAATCAAGTCTGGCTTGTAGATCCATCCAGAAAGGTTAGTACCTATTGGGTGTAAATGGATTTCAGAGAAAGATTGGTGAGATGGAAATTGTGGAGACTTCAAGCTAGATTCGTTGGCAAAAGGTTATAGTCAATGCGAAGGCATTGCACTATCGAGGGATACCTTTTCCCCAGCGTAATATGCTAAACATCCGACATTCTTGCTGTTGAGCCAGTTTTGATTATGAAATATTGGGCAAATGGACGTGAAAACGCATTCTAAATGGATACTATGAGGAAGATTCTATATGGAACAGCGCTAGGTGTTCACATCCAGTGATACTGATCAATAAGGTTTGCAACTGCAAAGGTCCAATATTATGACTTAGCAGCATTCTCGGAGCTGGAACACTCGTTTTAATATGTGATTCAAAAAAGTTTGGTTTCATCAAAATGAGAGGCTATCGTATTTTCAAAGGCGTCAGTGGGAGCGCTGTTGTCTTCCTTTCTATTGTACGTGGATGAATCTCCTCTCTACATATTGGGAATGATATTCCATGTTTGAATCAGTCGGTGATGGTTGTCATAGAATTCTCATAAGACCTAGGGTGAAGCGATCTTTATTCAGGAATAAGGTTTATAGGATAGCGAATAGAATTACTAGGACTTTCATAGAAATGTACATAGAGGACGTTACCAAGAGGTTTATATGGAAAACTCTAAGAGGGATTAATTCCTTCAGAATGGTATTCATCTTTCCAAGAAGATGTGCCCGCACACCTGAGGAAATAGAACGCGATGAGCAAGATCCTTATGCTTCTGCAATATGGGAGCTTCATTGTTGCATGTCATGTAACGACTATATAGCTCTGCTGGAAGTGTCGACAGAAGATATCAGTCAAATTCAGGTGAAAGACACTGGAATTCTGATGAATGTATCTTAAGTATGAGAAGAACTAAGGATTATGATGTTGGCCTTTTGGTACGGAGAATCTGGTCCGGGATACACAGACTCGGACTTCATGTTCGATATAAGATGATCGAAAGTCGACATCTGGCAGACTGTTTGTGCTGGACAGAGTTCCTAGCAAACGGTGATACATCTCATCCGTGATTACCTGGAAAGGTTACGTTGAGTAAGAGTCAACTCCGAGATAATGTGGCAGCCTTATAAAGCGTTGGGCAGCAGAAGATGAAGCCCATTGAGAATGGGCTAGACTTGGTGCCAATTGGCTTTAGGAATAGTGGAGATTGTTAGATATATGTGCCTAGAAGCCAGAATTGGCTGACACTTTGTATACACTTCTAGGGCAAATTTATATTTTTGACTATAATAATGAATGGGTTATTTTTATCACACATGTTATTTAGTGTCTGTGATACATCCTTTGATTAGGTAATTGTAATTCATATTTTCAAGAGTTGAAACTTAAGACATGAATAATCATTATCTAACTCATAAACCTCCGACCATGGATCATGAGGATGTGATGATCCAGAAGTGGTGTACGATGCTTCTTTAGTAGATGAGTCTTGAGTCTCGTGTGGGAGAACGGGGAGAGTAAGTACTCGTTAGGAAGAGGCCTGAGCGTGACTACTCGAAGTAGTCATTAGGGAGTCTACTTTCGTCAATGATGACTCGATTCTTGAGTAGTGTGTTGGTTTTGTGACGTGAGATTGCAATAGTTCTTGGGTGTTATAGTTTGAGACTACATTACGGTTCCTAGCATATGAACCCGAGGTGTATGTTGGTGTCATTTTTGTAGGAACGGATAGCATCAAGATGGGACTATCTACCCGTGGTAGAGGAGCAGCCTATGATGATCATAGAATCAAGTTCAGAAATCCATGGCCATGTTAGAGTGAAATAATAGAAAGTGTTTCTATTTAGATTTTCACATTGGACTCGAATCGAATGATACATATATGACAGAGACTAGGGTGACGAGTTCACCTTAACTAATCTGATCGGGGCACAAGATAGAGAGAATTATATACACAGGTAGCTGCACCAAGAGGTATCAAGTCTGATGGGTTGCCACCAATATACTGCTAGGTGTCACTGGTGGATTTTGGGAGCAATTAGAATGATTTAGATGTATTCGATCATGTCTATGTCGAATCAGAAGAGTCTGATCCATAAAGGAGTTCTGTATGTCTAATGATAGAGATCATGACTATCCCATTATCGAATTGACTAACTGGGTCACAACAAGGGTTGGATCTGGGATCATCAATTGAACTGTCAGTTCAATTGATCTGATGAATTTCAATAGGTTCAAGGAAATGTGCTACCACTTGATTGAACCTACTTTCTTCTTTTACTTATAAATAAGTTTCCTGACTGCGCCAAGAGGATTTTGTGCTCATCAGAGGCTCATATGGTCTGACTGGAGGTTGTAAGTCATGGTTGTCTTATTTGTAAGACATTACCTGCCATTTTTGTCACTCTGCATTTCTTGTTTTTGACTTTGGTCAAAGTCTACCTTCTGCATGGTCAAATGTTGACCTTACCCTTTGACTTTTGACACATGTCATGAACCTATGGAGAGTGTGGGGGTTGTCCCCTGCCAGAACTGCAAGAGAAGGGCGACGCAAGGGTGGCGTGAGCCCAGTAGGAGGGCTAGGAGTGTTGGACAAGGACTCCCACTCCCTTAGGTTCTATTAGATTCTACTAAGAATCCGTTTGACTGGTCTTAGGTGTCCCCTAAGGAGGAATCCAGGGTCTCTTTTTCAACCAATCAGATTTAGATTCTGATTTACAAAGGGTTTGGATTGGTTGAGAGGAAGAGGATTGGATCACAAGAGGTTCATAAATAAGACCTACGCCCACCTAAAAAAAAGTCTTATGAAGAGATTTCCCACGTCAAGGCTGCCTCTCCTATCCACGCAATACTCTCTTCTCCCCTTGCTCTCCACATCAAAAGTGTTTTGGACTAGTTTGGTGCGATTCAGATCAAGGAAAGCGACAGAAGCAAGAAGGTGCGCCTGCAAAAAAGGACTGCAGATCTTCAAAGAGTTTTGAAGATCCTCCAAATAGACATGCTGATTGTTTGGAGGTTTATGAGAGAGAAGAGGATCTCCAGATCCAACTGAGTGGATACGGTAGAGGCCAGGTGCTTGGTGCTAAGATCCAACTTCGCTGCAATCAGGATCATCTACGGTAATAGATTAACCTCAGTAATTGAATTTGATTTAATATTTCTTGTTTTTATTTATTAAAAATAGCATATCTGATACTACATATCTTTAAGATCAAAGAGAAAATTTTTGAAAATATTTTGATCTAATCAGAATCTGGGACGAACCTGGAGCAGAAATCAGGATTTCCACTTCACTGTGCCCACTGCAGAACTGCAGGAGAAGGTGCACGCCAAGGTGGTGAGCCCAAGTAGGAGGCGCTAGGAGTCCTTGTTGGATAAGGACTCCACTCCCTTTTTGGATTCCAATCAGAGTTCTACTAGATCCAGTTTGACTGGTCTTAGACGCCTTAAGGAGAATCAGAGGGTCTCTATTCCACCAATCAGATTTAGATCTGATTTCACAAAGGTGTGATTTGGTTAGAGGAAGTGGAGTTGGATCACTGAGGTCTTAAATAAGATCTAGCCCACTAATTAAAAAGTGAATGCAATTCAATTGAGAACCCATGCCCAAGGCTGCTCTTCCTTCTTCTCCATGCATTTAAGCTTTCCCCTTGCTCTCCATCCAAGTCAAAGAGGTTTTGGACTTAGGTTGGTGCATTCGATCAAGAAAGGCGATCAAACGCAAGTAAGGCTGCGTCTGCTCAAAGGACGACTGCAGATCTTCAAAGAATTTTTGAAAGATCCTCACAGAATCAGATCTCAGATCTAATTTTGGAGGTGTGATAGAGAAGAAGGAGGTCTCTAGATACCAATGAGTGGATACCGGTAGAGGCAGGCGCTTGCGTGTAGATTAGAACTTTCGCTGTCATAGAGGATACTACAAGGATA